>BJBW01004449.1:0-23490 GCA_004320125.1 Scolopax mira
GAAGTCTGTTATCTACCACCAGGAATCAAAACCCACAGAAGATAAAGTATAAACATTTATTTTAGGCAGAATTTGCCCTATCTCCATTCCTAAATTAATAATCAAGATGTTACTTGGCTCTAGACACCACAGGGGAATAAAATGTCACCACCGCAGCTGCCAAATTCCCTGCTACCAGCCCCTCAAATTAAGGAAAAAAACCCCACAATACAAATGTACAATTTGATTAGTTAAAGTTCAAATCTTTGCCCAAAGCCCGGCTCTTCCTGTAATATCGCATTCTTTTCTTCTTGTGTAAACTTCTCATTATAACAGAGACATCTTCATAATATAATAATTCTGGTTATAATGTAACTGGGGGTAACATAACTCCTGCATTAGGAAAGGCAGCATGTTCTTAGTAATGTTGTTTTAATGTAATTTGTGTACTGCAGGAACCGAGCGAACCTGGTCATTTAGGGTTTGATCAATGCCAATTAGCTTCTTAAAGAGATGAACCGTTTGATAATTCCGAATTTGATCAATGGGAATCAGGACCTCGTGGAGATAAAACATTTATCAGGAACATTTGGAATAGAAGCCTAATCCGAGCAGGGCTGGGGAAGGTAATAAACAGGCATCAATAAGGACTGCAGACAAAGTACAGAAGACTTCCCAGTTCCTCGGTACAAGCCAATGTGGGATATTTGGCTTTTTCCCTTTTAATGGGGAGAATTATCCCTAAAGACAGACAAAGCCACAGCTGATGTAATTTCAGGGGCTAAATGGAGGAAGGAAAAGGAAAATCCAGGAAATATTTAAGTAATTATCCACTTCTCCCCGCTCTTGAAAGGGATGTAGCTTAAAAATTTGAAGAAATGCAAGTTATATCTCAGTAAAAACTCAGTAACTCATTGCAGACATGTTTAAAATAAAGTGAGACTATTCTGTAATAATGCCACAATTAGATCTATTAATCTTGCACTTAGAATCTGAAATCACACTGACACGTGCCACATCGGTTTATGCATTAACAAAATTTCGCAGTTCAACCTTACTTAATTCTTCTTTTACAGCCAATTAAACAAGCTCTTTAAACACCATTGCTTGAAACTCTGTCCTCAATCCTCGCTTGCAATTAAACTGAACATGAGAAGTGCCTGGTGACACCAAAAGAGCATCATCTTCAGCTTTCACTAAATCATTCATAATTTATCCATCAAGTTACATACAAAAGGCAGCGATAAAATAACATCTGCTGAGTTTAAACCTTCAATAAAAAGACATGGCATTTAAGAGGACTTTATATAAGGGAAACTTTTAAATTATAAAGCAATATTGATATTTCATGCACTTTATCAAATCTACCGCAATTTATGCGCATATTTCAGATACCATTTTCTTTTCACAATGTTTTCCTTTTGTTTCTTAAAGCAATGGACCAAAACTGGATCCACTCATCAAAAAGCTCAAGAAAATACATTTTTGGGAAGTTTGGCTTGAAGTGCAAAGAAATTACAGCAATTTCAGTAGTGGCATTACAAAGACTAGTCAAATAGGTGATTTCCCCATCCCTGGAGGGGTTCAAGGCCAGGCTGGATGGGGCTTTGAGCAACTTGGTCTGGTGGGAGGTGTCCCTGCCCAGGGCATTGGAACTTGATGATCTTTAAGGTCCCTTCCAACCCAAACCATTCTATGATTCTAGGATTTCTATTTATATCTTTAGTCTCTGGAAAATTAAGAAAAGCCCAATCTCATCAAGTGTTGGGAATCTCTGATTCCCTCTAAATCTCTCTTTATTAAATGCTCTTGCATTTATGCAGATAGACTGAAACATCCTTCAAAATGGTTTTCTTAATATTCTTAGATATTGCCTGATGCTGAGGACTGGCCCCTCCTGTACCTACCAGCAACTCTGTGCAAAAGGGAACTCAAAAACATTTATCCTTTATGTATTAGGGGTGAAAAAGCAAACCCAAAGCCATTTCCCACCTCTGGCCACAATGACCACCCAGAGCTATCAACTAGTTCTTCAAATCACAACAATATCTTGTTTTGGAACAATGAAAGTCAGATTAGAAAATAATTAGATTTCAAAACCTGAAAATACCCCACGATAACAGAAGGAGGAGAGACACTGCCTTGATGAGAATCATCGCAGATGAAAAAAATGGCAATGACTAACAACACCCCAGGCTTCCCAGACATTATGGGAAACCCTCCAAATGATGCTCACATCAGACCTTGAGTCAACGGTCACTTTGTCCCTCTTGTTTAAGGGACAGATGAATTCAGTCCTCAATATGCTCTGCACCACTGATCAATACAAAGACCTTCTATATACACTAGAGAATATTTATCAATTCACGATCTTAAGAGATAAAATGATTTTCATCCTATACTTTATTTATATAATCAGCAGCAGCTTGGCTCATCAAAAAACAAAACAAGCAAAAAAGAATATACCCCCCAAAATTAAAAATCATCAAAAGAATAATTCATTTCACACAGCATTTCTTGGTTACTGCTGAGACTAAAAGGTTGTAAAAAGTTCTTTTTGTATCCTTACTAAAATGATAAATGGAACCTTCTGCGTAATGGATGAACCAGCAGAAAGGGAAGAGTCCAAGGCTAAGGGTCAGAGTCACTTTGATCCATCAATTACTATATCTTCATTTAACCATCCTCAGGACTAATCAAAATTATTTAATTTGACCTTCACTGTTAAGGGCAAAGTGAAGTTGCTAATTTAAATCCTTTCACATTGTGCAAGCACAGGATGAATACTATTGAAATGCAAAACTGGAAGTATGGCTTTTTGGTGCTCCGTTAGAGAAAAAACGTTAAGGAATATATTTTTAGAATATTTCATGCACCTTATCAAATACAAATTAATTAGTACATTACTAACTGCATCCCATTTCTATGCAGCTTATGGTTACTACAGACAAGCTTCCAAATTCTTCCAAATTCTCTCATTTCAATAACCATCACAGACTGATAGGATCTAGGATAGGGGGCAGGGGAGCTATTGTGAATTTTAATGTGAGTAAGAACTCCTTCAGCTGCCAGGCTCAAAAACAACAGGAGAAAAGACTTACTTGAACCGAGATGACACTTCATCAGCAGCTTTTTGGTATTGCTCCGTGGTAACTTTGTAGAACTGGGCACTCTGGAAAGTTAAAAAGAATAATACAGATTTATCATTTATATCCATACTAATATCTAAACAATCCAAATTTGGATATTTTATCCATTTAAGTTGCTCCAGAAAACCCCAAAACCTAACCCTCAAATCAAGTTGTCTACAAAGTTTCAGAGATAACTTTTCTTTGGGTGTTTTTTTAAAATAAGTGCGTCCTCTTGGTTCCAGAAGGTTCTGCAAAGAGGTGTCTCTCAAGGAGGGAACTGTAAAGAGACATGGGATAAGAATCACATATTTAGCAATTAGTGGTGCTAGAACCTTTTGAAGTTTCTCCATCAGAAAATAAGAAAAAAAAATCAAAATACTCAGTCTTTACTTCTTTGCATGGCCCTGTTTTTGTTACTGACACACACATCCCCATCAAGTTTACAGGTGATATTGAGTCAAACTTAAATTGACTATGGCTTGACTTTTTCTTTTGCTCTTTGCATCAATAATGCCTCTCACAATGAGTTATTTTAATATTCCAAACTTCCAGGTCATTTCAATCACTTGCTAATTTTAATTTTTAAAATCAGGCAGCTTCAGAATGTATTTTCCTCTCCCCTGAACCCAGGAATGACTTTCACTCGGTTCTACCAAGTCATTAATTTCCAAAACGCAGTCAAGACAAGATTGAATCATCAAGCAATAGAAATTTCCTAGACGTAAAAACGGCAAAGTTTCTCAGTGGGACACAGGATATTTGAAGACAAATCACTATAATGTTGTGATGCTTCACGTCTAGATAATATATACTTGGTATTTTTAAAGAGGTTTTTATAGCTTTAGCACAGTTGGACTTAAGATGTAATAGCTAAAGCACCTGGCTTCACAGTTGGAGGAATAAAGGAAAGTTAAAGCAGTTCAAAAGTTCTCTAAACCCATTTTTCTCTGAATGGTGGGGCACAGGGATCGTGGAGATGTAGCAAGGTTTTGCTGGCACTTGCAAAAACTCTTCCTTAGCTTTGCAGCTCTCGAGTCATCGGGCATCCTGGGGAGTCGCGTTAAAACGGCAACAAAACTCTTACAATCACACACAGCGCGATTACAGAACCCCGTTCTGAAGCCTTATTTTAACAATCTACCTATTCAATACCATGGTTTAAAGTTATTCAGGCCACGACACCGATTTTGCATCTTTAAAACCTTTGACATAACATGGCTGGCACAATGCAGTCCAGGGAAAGCATCATTCCAATTTTATTTTGGGTAAAGCAAGCGTATAATAATATAGTAATATTTAAGACATTGATGGATGAAAAAGGAATATGCCTAAAATACTGTTAAGGGGGGAAAAAAAAAAGAAATTACAATCCCCTGTAACTGGACTGATCGCTCTTTTGTAAAAGTCAAAGATGACACGGTCTCCTTGATCACTAGGTTAGTAAACATGTCCTGGGCAACATTTATCTGTGCCAAATTATGTTATGAGGAACGTAGGGAAGATAAACCCACTACAGCAAAAGCACTTGATGGAAACTCCGAAAGAGGCAGCGTTAGCTACAAAAATAAAAGGAGAAAACAATTTTCTTTTCTATTTGAGAATCTCATCTTGCGAGGTTCTTCCCTGTGAATTATAATCCTGAAATGGTCAGAAATGACTGAAAAGAACACCAACTCGAGGCAGGGGAAAAATTGTATTCCAAGTCTAATATTTTCCTACAAATGATAACAGATTGTGTAACATCCACCGCGGCCAAAGGTCAGGCACAGATCACAAAGAGCCCGGTGCTCTGCTCTGCTCCTGCTTCTGAGGTTCAGACCTAATAATTCATTTGTACTGGAACCCAGGTTTCCATGCCTGTGACTCGGGGTCATTTATTTTTTCATAAATCATTGTTGGCCAGTAAGAAAATGAAAATGAAAATCCTCCTCACACCGGTGACACTCTCCCCCCGCTCCTTGCATTTAGCAATCTCAGCTGCCCAGTGACAGTCCCATCCAGGTTCCCGGGACGCCGATGAAATCAATGGGGACACGATTAGACAGCAGAGGGACCGCAGTGCGAGTGCGGACGGGTCACCATTTGAGATGATGAATAGCTCTCCATCATCCTACGGTCCCCTACGATGCTAACATTTACTATAATCTTATTTGGGCTGCCATTTATCTTTCTTTCGCCTGATCAATAAAGATGAACACAACAGTTGTAAGGATCGATTGCAATTTTTTATCATTTTCAAGCATGAAGGAGCATTTCTGACATAAAAACAATATTCTGAGTCTACTTGTTCTACTTTTTAATTGCAGTTCAAGTGATCAACGGAGCTGCTATAGATGCCAAGAAGTTTTAATCCTACAGTAGACTCAAGCTTTCAAGAAATAATTTGTTATCTCAGATAAAGTGTGCCGTGTTTCTTGGATCCAATCTTCCTTTGAAATTCACTCAGGTTCTCTTTTAGAGATATATTCTCTATAATCCAGAGATGAAGTTTCATTTTTAGAAGTCCTCCCTAATCCTCAAGATAAGAACACAGTGGTTGTTTCTCTAAATACAGAAGAAAAATGATGGTATAATATAGCACTGTTAACAAATAATTTCCTCAGTCTCTCACTAAAGATACATATATGTATTTATATTATCTATATAATCTGCATAGTCATGTGCTGTTCAAGTCAAATGTGGAGGAAAAAAGCTGTGGTCCAAATCTCAGGTGAGCAGCAGTGGCAAAATATCAGAAAAGCTCTGGATTGGGTCTGTGGATCTTCATGAATTCCAGCAGATATTCCAAAACCAGCTGTTTTCTCCCCAAAGTGTGCATGGGCAGGGCAGAAAGGGGATAGAAATGCAATACCACATGCCATTCTGCATCAAGCATTGTGTGCATGAACATAGAAACCTCAGCCATTTTTATTACGTTCCTGATATATATATATATACTCTCTCTACATATATATTCCCAGGATTCTTTTAACTAAACAAGCCACTGAAATAATAGCAAATACCACAGTCAAGTTCCTTTCTATCTTTGAGTCTTTCAGGCACATGTGTTATAAAACAGTAGAGTTATGCAGCATCTTCCCCCCTTTAAAGCCTTCTCTGTTGCTGCATAGCAAAAAGATGGTTTTCTGTAGACCTTTACAGGCTCCTTTATCCCAAGAGGTAAAGAAAGTGCAGGAAGCATGTTACGAAAGATGGTAGGAACTTCCAAGAGAGAACAGAAGTTTCAGGGTTATGGCATGTAATCATCATCCCAGTTTCTGTAGAAGATGCTATTTCTGTATCTGTTACGGAGCTCTTGCATGATGTGGGCATGTTGCTTGACTTTGATATCAAAATAAAGTGGCATATTTGGTTTTTGATGACTAAACCGTAGTTTCTTCAATATCAAACATCTAGTCTAAACCGATCATTGCGCTGTGCTCCAGAATCACAGAGGTTGCTGGTTAGAAGATCCCACCCCATCTCATGGAATGACAGGGATTACTCTAGAACAACAGGAATTATTCTATCCTCTATTGACTCAAAGAATAACTAACTCAAAATAGGTGATTAACTGATGAAGTTGGGGGAAATTAACCCCTTTATGCGCGTGTTGCTCATTTGACATCTGCTTGACTGAAGAAACACTACCCACCTTTACAATAAAAAGTGATGTACTAGACCAGATCAAATACTCATCCAGCTCAGGACCTGGGCAAGTATTGACAGCAGATGCATAGGATGAAGAGCAGAGGAGGCACTTGGTGATGCTGGGTGATCCTCCAGCACATAAAAAGACAAAATCTAGTCCTAGGAATCTGGCCCAAACTGCACATGACTGTCAGCAGGGGGAAAACCCAGCCACGCCAGATGTGAACAGCTGAACAACCATAACTGATAAGTAAGAGTCCTATCGCCAACATTAAAAATACTAAAAAAAGCTAAGGATTCCAAGACATCATGCCTCTTACTGAGCATAAAAGGTACCTGTAATCATTAGTCACCATACTTTCTCTATAGCCTGAATTATCTTCCACAGAGAATTTATTTTCATTTCTGGGAATGGTAACCCAGAAAGACCTGTGAGAAACCAGTAATTTTTCAAAGTTGGAATGCTGTGAAATAAATAATGGATGTCACAGAATCACAGAATGATACAGGATTGGAAGGGACTTCTGGAGATCATCTACTCCACCCCCGACAAAGTAGGTCCACCTAGAGCAGCTTGCACAGGAACATGTCCAGAAGGGTTTTGAATGTCTCCAGGGAAGGAGACTCTACCACCTCTTGGGGCAGCCTCTTCTAGGGCTCTGCCACCCTCAAAGGAAAAAAGTTCCCCATCATGTTTAGGTGGAACTTCTTATATTCAAGTTTGTGCACATTTTTTCTTGTCCTGTCACAGGGCATCACTGAAAAAAGACTGGCCTCATCTTTTTGACACCAACCCTTGAAGTATTTATAGGCGTTGATCAGATCCCCCCTCAGTCTTCTCCAGACTAAAAAGACCCCAGTCCCTCAGCCTTTCACATAGTGCACACTGAGCTGTACACAGGATCATGTGGGGAACCTCACCAATTACACAAGCAGCTGCAGGGATACACATAAGAGGTCCATGTGAACTGAAGAAATTCACTGCCTTCTATGATGACATTTTTTCAATTTGAGTTTAGCACTTGGTTTTTCTTTCAGCAGAGAAAGCTTAAAAATAGAAAAAAAAAAAAAGTCATGATGAAGAGCAAACTGGAGGAAGAGAAATCCCTCAAATGCCAGAAATGCTGTGATGTAAAATCACGACACCAAACTTGCATCACCTGGAAAAGGACGATGTTTAAGATCTCCAACATAGTCCTCTTCCACCTGAACTACTAAAGCAGTAGATGGCATGGACTTTTGCTGGCCAAGGTCTCTTACAGGTTCCAAGACTCCCAGTAGCTATTAACCTGCTCTGTTCCCTCAGTCCAGACACTTTATTTTCCATTACTCTACTGTATTTCCTATCCTGTATCTGCAAAAGAGGAGACTCTCCTGCAACCGACTCCTGCCTTCTCACATCCTCTTGAAATTTCTTTCACATGTGACTTTAATTGACCTGAACAGGACCACAACATGTTAAATCACTTAAGTGTTTATGGACAAAGATAACAAGCAGGATGCAGCAGAATCGAGTGACAAGTAGTATTTTCTGTGCTTCTCACTTAGCACCCTTCTTCGAAAAGAAAGATTGGGATTTGTCGTTCATGGGGAAAAACTGCTTTTTTAAGAGTTACCTTCAAAAAAGGGAGGAGAGAGAAATGTAGGTTGGCATTGTGGAAGAGAAGATAAGGAAAAGAGGACAGGAATTTTAATTTTAAATCCATTCCAATTTCCCCTGATTAATACATGGAGCTGTAGCAAGTACAAATCATGCTGTAATTCAGGTAGAGAAAAATGAGATCTAACCACGGGGCAGAAGTGTTTTCATCCTGTTTGCCCCTGAAATAATCCTCCCCAAACAAAAGTAAGAGCAGAAGCTTCTTAAAGAACGTTGTGGAGGAATAGGAGAATTATTTTGCTAGACAGATCTGATTTCAAAGGCCCGGGTAAGAAAATAAATTCCTACAGAACCTCAGAAGGTCAGCTGTTTTGTCTGCATGTGGGACCTCAAAGTAGAAGTGCATGTTTTAGTCTGTGCTGAAAATCTTCAGATTTTCAGCCAGATAAAGTTCTGAAAGATCTTGTGTCACCCAAGCTGATAAAAGGTTATCTAAAGAACCAGGAGAACTTGAGAGACCTTATTTAATTTCACTAAAGACATGTCACCTGTATGCACTGTTTTATTACAAATGTACTGAAAGTGTTTTTACTGCACACATACCACGACTTCCTTTTGCCATTGAAATGTTCCTTTTAAGCCCCTTGGCTCTTAAAGCCCTGAACAGACTCAATATGAGAGTAACATTCATGCAACCTATTTAAGTTTCTTTTTTTTTTTTTTTAATAGTTATGTAGTTAAGTTTATTTGACAAAGAAAAAGACGTGTGACTTCCATACAAAAGAGACAAATTTGGCCTTTGCTTCAAGTTAGCGCTGTGAAAGACAAAAATGAGCACAGCTTGACTTCAGAGTAGCTCAGCACCTGCTCCACCCACCAAAGGAACCAAGAGCTCGGGCTGTTTGGCACCTTTGAGAATCAGGGGAGAATTTTTAATTTAAAGACTTCTTTTCCCTTGTCATCCTCCCCCACGGAAGGACTCAAAGCATCGGCAGGCAAAGATTATCACGTTCCCTGAATGGCAAATTGGAAAGTTTTCTTTGCCTCTTTTTAATCCATTTCTGCTGAAGTTAAGCTTTCTTTTATCCCTTAAAATTGAACTTCTGGCCATTTCATCTCAGTCTCTTTTACAAACTCATTTGTGGATAATAAGAAGCATTTTGGTTTACTCATCCTGTTGACACTCAGTCTGAGTTCTATACAGCCTTAAAGGAGAGGTCCGAAGCCAGAATGAAGGAACAGCTCTTAAGCCTATAGAGTTGCTTCATAGATTTAAATCCAGCCTCAAGAGTGCCACTGTCTGCTCAAGGCCAGGTTGGATGGGGCTTTGAGCAACCCGGTCTAGTGGGAGGTGTCCCTGCCCATGGGAGGAGGTTGGAATGAGATGATCTTTAAGGTCCCTTCCAACTCTAACCATTCTACAACTCTATGGTACTGTAAAACAGGGACAAGAAACCAGGCATGGCCACCGCTGCCCAAAGAGACCTTCTACAGCACTTGGGTGAAGGAAACCCAAAGAATCATAGAACAGCTTGGGTTGGGAGGAACTTTAAACATCATCGAGTTCCAACCTCCCTACCATGGACAGGAACAGCCTCCACCAGACCAGGATGCTCAAAGCATTTTTGGGGTACCAGAGGGGGACCGCAAAAGGTGTATGACCACTAGATTATGCCCCACTGTTTCTGCAGACTATAAAGTAGACCATGTGGATTAGGAAGAAAAAGGCAAGATGAACTGTTTAAAGAAATAGCATTAAAACACCCAGTCACAATTGGTCTGAGAAGCTGCCCCTAAAAGCAACAAGTGAGAAAAAAAGAGGAAGAATTGGCAAAGGGGAAATAACAAAAAGAGAATAAGACTACCTACGATACTGTGCACACCTCATTTCCAAATTATATTAAAGTACAGCTTTATAAATGTATGATGATTTTAATGGCACCTTTATTTGAATTAAAAACCTCTATTTGTCTCTGAATTGATTTTAATAAACCATGGGGAAACCATCATAGAGATTTCCAAGCAATACTGCAGCATTTTTATTTTACCTCAAATGCTATTAAAATGATATATGAATGAAGTAATTTCTTCTGAAATTTCATCAGATCAGGCCTTTGCTTGAATTTTTCGCTAAGTTATTTTTTTATACAAGTTACGACTTCTCTCATCTGGTCCAGCTGCACTATTCAGCCAATTGTTGCATTTTCTGACTCCAGAAGGATGTCCTGCTCTGCATTCAAGCAACCTATGTAACATTTAATGACTTTTGCTCTTATTGGTGTTTTTACACACCATTATGAGCTCCTTTTTGCCTTTATCAGAACCCACTGGATGGATCAGAAAGTCCTCTGGACCTGTCATACAGCTGCAAATAATAAGCTTTCATGAAAATCTATTCAAATGAAGCATCTTTCCATCAAAGAGCAGCTGCTGCCCAAAGTAAACCAGTTTCCAATTCTGAAATACGGCATAAAAGTAACCTCCCAAGAAAAACCCAACAGATCCCTCCATGGGAGACTTTGATCATGTAATGAGGATGTTGAGGACAACTTGGAAACGGTGGGACCAAAGATGGAGGGACAGATCAGGGGACCTGTCTGAAGAGACAGAGGAGAACTTCCAAAAAGTGGGAAAAGATGTTGCAAAGCATGAAGATAGAAAGCAAACTGAAAGAGAAGGTCCAGAATTCAAAAAAAAAGCTAAGTAAAGATCTGGGATCCTGGACTGAACCTACAGAAGACATCCAGAGGTAAGGAATTTAAGGCTAAGACAAATTTCCAGGATTTTGGTGTAGTTTGTAGAGTGCAACTTCCACTCTTTTGCCCTTTACTCCCAAACCTTTATAAAATCTCATCTCCCCCTTATGTTCAGGAACAAACTGGCTCCAGACCAGAGCATCCCTCTGATAGAATAGATGTCTGAACTATTTGGGACTAAAGGGAGGGCTTTGGACACTTGTGTCACCACATTCCTGCTTCTACAGAGGGATAAAAAAGCCAAGAGGTATCTGAAATAGTGATGAAGATGCCGGAGAAAGAGACGGTCCTACGACCTACTCAAACAAAGGAAACAAAGGAGAAAAACATGCTGCGTCTTGGCAAATGTTCTGCCAGAAGACAAGTCTCTGCCCAACATCATTTGTTTGATTTCATGATGTGTGCTTGTCAAAGAGTATATATTCAGTGCACAGCAAGTGGGGCAAAGTATTCAACTTGGTTACCAGCAGAAAATGAGGGAAACAGCTTATTCTTTGACCTTTTCTTTTGAATTTCCAATCCTGTTTTTCAGGCAACACTAACTAATACCTTTAACTGCAACTATTAATGTCTCTAAAGTTTCTCCCAAGATATGCTTCACTTCACTTTTCTGCCCTAGTAGAACATTGATCTCTAATTTGTTAACACTCGGAGCTGCCAAAGAAAATGAAAACCTTTGTGAAAAGGACAAATCTATTCAAAGTTCTTACAGCTATTCAGCCAAGCATCTAATCTGCATGTAATTGTAGTACAGTCTTTAATACAAATGTTCTCAATCTTAGAGATGCACGTGTAAATGCACAACTATATTTATGTCTCCCACTGATGACAAGATGCCTCATCTAAATGATTCCTATTTACAAATTTCCTTCTCGGTCTCACCCCTTTCACTCTCACACATTATAAATTACAGTCTCCCTATGGTACCAATGGATGCTATTTTTCCATGTCCTAAAGTAGACTTCCCCACCCCCCCCAAATGGCATATGAACCCAGCAAGTTGGCAAGTGGTGTTGTCAAGGCAGTTCAGAATGGGTACTGCTGCTGCCAGGGGTGATGCTCAAGAAATGGAAGTTTGAGGAATCCCTTCTCTCTGTGGCACCAGGTACAGTGCAGTACCTCATAAAGGAATTAAAATTCCCATTGTTGGCTGCCTTTATGGAATTAGTTTTTAAATACTCCTCCAATGGGTCATTTATAGAATCATGGAATAGTTTGGATTGGAAGGGACCTTCAAAGGCCATCTAATCCCACCCCCCTGCCATGGGCAGGGACATCTCCAACTAGACCAGGTTGCTCAAAGCTCCATCCAAACTGGTCTTGAACACCTCCAGGGATGAGGCATTGACTACTTCTCTGGGCAACCTGGGCCACTGTCTCACCACCCTCGTAAAAAGCTTCTTTGTTATATCTAGCCTGACTCTTTTAATTTAAAGCCATTATGCCTTGTCCTTTCATATCCTTGTCCTATCACTTCCTATTATGCACAGCAAAAACCACACCATAGGGAACTACATCAGCTGAGAAGTAAACTAGGATCAGCATCAGTCTTGAATGATTGTGGGTTACAAGGATACCTCAATATTTTATTTCAGCTGTATATTATGTCTATATCATTAAAAATACATGGGCTTTTTGCTATAGCAGCACAAAGTCAGCTTAGCTGAAGTCTTCTATTACATTCATGCATAGTTGCAGCTCATCTCCTGCATGAATAACTCTTACAAAGTCCAGGGGTGTAAGAGACTCAAGGGAAGACAGTTTGAGCTTACTCACAAAGCTGTTGTTAAAAAGTTGTAAAAGAGACAGCTCTGAGTTCAAGGTAGGTCTTCCATGGACTACAGCAGGCATAACTTTAAGATGATGTTGCTCATCCTCTGCAGTCAGAGGAATGATCTGGGAAAATCACTTTAAACACCACCTGTTTCAGAGTCATTTTGGTCAGCTCTCAGAGGCAGAGAGATATCCCATTAAAGTGGTCAAAAGAATAAGAGAAAATTGCTTCTGTGAATGATGGGTGAAAATTTGGCTGGATCATCAGGCTCTACTTGGAGGGCAGCTACATGTAGAGTTCCTCAGGAGTCTGTACCACAGCCATCCCTCTTTAACATCTCTACAATGACCCAGAGATGGAGTGTGTGCTAAACCAAGTTTGCAGGTGACAACAAACTGGGGGCACATGCCCTGTGAGGAGAGGCCAAGGGAATATCACTTGTTAGCCGGGAGGAGAGGATGATCTGGGGAGACATAACAGCAGCTTTAAAAGCCCCAAGAGAAAGTTATCAACAAAATGGAGATAGACTCTTTACTGATCTGAAGTGGGAGAAAAGAGACAATGGTTGTAAATTGAAACAGCAGAGGTTCCATACAGATATATTAGGAAAAATACTTTCCTCCAAGGATAATTAAGGAGGGAGACAGGGACTTGAAGAGCTTGTGGTATCTCCAGCCTTGGAGGTCATCAAAGATCTTTTTCAGTGTGTTGATCCTGCTTTAAGCAGGAGGTTGGACCTCTCAAGTCCCCTTCCAGATCCAATAATTCTCAGAAAATATATACTTACAGTCAGTGATATATCTGCTATCAGAATGAAAATCTATTTTGGCTTGTAGATGTGCAATCTGCTCTGCAGCTGTATGTGAAATTCATCCTGTGGCAGAAGCCCAACATAAAGAATCACAGATTCGCTACATCTTCCTTCAAAGAAAATGGAAAGTAGCTGGGTTTAGCTTTGCTTATTAGATCTACCACTATCACTGCTCAGCGAGATCGGTTGCCTAAGGGCATAATGAGTGCAAGATTACCATTTTTTGAAAAGCACAACGCTGCCACAAATAAAACTTATGCGCCAACCCTCAAGAGATCAAGAATAAAGTTCTTGGAAAAAATTCTAATATATTCCATTTCTCTCTATCCAACAGCCCTGGCAACAGCGTCATCTCACAGGCTTGTTCCTGTCCCTATGTCACAGCTTCAAAAAGTTTTGTCTTTTTTTCTTCCGAACCAGATTGTGGTAACTTTCTCAGGGAACTGTCTCAGCACAGCCAATGCCGATAGTACACTGAGACTCAAGAAGTTTGATCGATACCACCAAAGCCCTCATATCGTATGGAATTATGAACTGCAGTATCCAAGTAGGGTGCACTCATTATTGAGAACCACTTGATTATTGGCATTTGGTGAGACCCACAAGCTTTTGATGATGTCAGGATCAGCAAGTCAGAAAAGAAGAGGTGAATCATAGAATGGTTACAGTTGAAAAGGACCTTAAAGATCATTGAGTTCCAAGTCCCCTGCCCTGAGCAGGGACATCTCCCACCAGACCAGTTGCTCAAAGCCCCATCCAGCCTGGCCTTAAACCCCTCCAGGGATGGGGCAGCCACAGCTTCTCTGGGCAACCTGGGCCAGGATCTCACCACCCACACAGGAAAGAATTCCTTTCTAGTATCTAATCTAAATCTCCCCTCTTTCAATTTAAAACCATTACCTCTTGTCTTATCACTACACTCCTTGATCAAGAGTCCCTCCCCATGTCTCCTGTAGGCCCCTTCAGGTACTGGAAGGTCACTACAAGGTCTCCTTGTTCTCTTCTCCAGTCTGAACAACTCCAACTATGTCAGCCTGTCCTCATAGGAGAAGTGTTCCACCCCTCAGATCATTTTCTTGGCCCTCCGCTGGACCCTTTCCAACAAGGTCCATGCCCTTCCTGTGATGGAGAGACCATCCTTTCACTGTTTCAAGTTCCTGATCCACCCACAAGATATCAAGGCGGAAAGTCTTTCCATTGCAAAATATGAACTGCCTGACAGCGGATGCCATACAACAAGAGCTAAGCCAAACAGTAAAAAAACTACGTATGGCTAACAGTTTTTGATGATTATGAAATGACTAAAGTATTTCAAGGATGGTCCCCGGCTGTTTTGAACACCACGTGTGAGCAGTTAGGAAATATCAGGACTGGTACAACAAAAATGCTAAGGATAGAAAAAAATTCCTCGGTGAAAAACGTTGTATGCATTTGTTTAGATGACTCCTAAGTACCTGAATGCAAGAAAACTACATTTTACACTTAGTCTAAATTGAGAACAACGCTCGTATTTAGTGGAGTAAGAAACAGAAGGAGCTCTGAGCATGTTTAAATCAAACTAATGTGAGAATTTTTCAATGCTCTTACAACAGCGTATCCCAGCAGAGCCATTCCGTTTGGAAACAGCCTTTCTGAAAGAAATGCAGCCAAAACGAAGGCAGGTGGTCTCTGCACTCAAAAACCTGCTAAATAAAAACTCCAGGACCTCTGAAAAAGAAACCGATTAAGTGGCTCAGCATGCCACAGTGTAATCATTAGCACCAAATACGTTGCTTTCCAAGTTAAAAACATGGTTCTGTGGCTCTCAAGTCATAAGGCAACATGTCACAAAATTCCTACAGCTGGACGATATGCTCAGCCAAATAATTCGAATGCAGACCTCTAAAAACATTCATCACCTATAACTATGTTTTCTGACCTCTAAAGCTGATTCCCACTATTTACTGGGCTTCTTTTTCCTGCATTCTTTGGAGGTTCTGTTTATTCCTACCATCCATTTCAACTCTCCCTCCCGCAGTGCTCGGTGCATCTTTAAAGCCAGAGCTGTTCTTCTGCCTTTCAACCTTCCTGTAGGTATTTAGTGTCTCCCACATATGTATATTCTCCCACTGATGTCTCTATTTTTCCTTTCCATTCAAAGTGATCGCCTGCGTCATTCACCTGTATTTCTCCAGACACCCACAGCCTTTCGCAGACGCCTCTTCCTCGTTCCTCTGAACAGATTGTTAGTTGTTTCTTGAGAATGCAGCCTGTGTTACACATGTACTACCCCCAAGCCACGTCCATTTCTTTTGGCTAAACTCAAAATTTGCCTGTGTAGGTCTACCCATGCTGACAATGGTCCACGGCATTTGTCTCTAACGATGGGACTCATCACACCAAACCTCATCAGCTACCTAGAGATAACAATCAGTAATCAACACCCAAAGAAATCACAAAATCACAGAACGATATGGGGTTGGAAGGGACCCTCTGGAGATCATCTAGTCCAACCCCCTGCAAAAGCAGGTCCACCTAGACCATGTTGCACAGGAATGTGTCCAGGCAGGTTTGGAATGTCTCCAGAGGAGACTCCACCACCTCTCTGGGCAGCCTCTTCCAGGGCTCTGCCACTCTCAAAGAAAAGAAGTTCCTCCTCATGTTTAGATGGAACTTTTTATACTCAAGTTTGTGCCCATTTCCTCTTGTCCTGTCCCTGAGTAACACTGAAAAAAGACTGGCCCCATCCTCCTGACACTCACCCTTTAAGTAATTATAGGCATCGATCAGATCCCCCCCTCAGTTTTCTGCAAATGGTAACTAGTAAAACTTCCACTTCAAAAATATTTCACATGTTGTATGGTACAAACACACAGAGCATTTTACACTTGATTTTCCAATATAAAAGCAAAGCTCTTGTAGGGATTTTTCTTTTTCTTTTCTTTTTTTATGAAGTTCATTCAATTTTACAAGTGTCTGAAATAACTTCTTGTCAGTTCATTGTAACAATTCAAAGAATAAAAAATTCATTTGAAGTTTACTGAATTTAAAAGGGTCATTTTTGGAAATCTTCTTCATATTTTCTAACAAAAGAAGTCCAACCTCCACTGTTATCTAAGAATTTATCTTACCTCTACCCAGCAATATTTTGTTTTGATCAATTGAAATACTAGTGCCTGCTCAGCCACAAGAGATTCTCAAGTCATCAGCATTCTGCACGGTATTTTAAACATATAATTAAATAAAGTTTCAAAAAATTAAGTGACAGTAGCAGCAGTAAATTCTTAAGAGGGAAGGAACGTCTTGAAAGCTGTTTGAAATGTCTAGTGAATAGAGTATGGTCTGTATTCATTTCAAGGGGCATGTTACGCTGGCAGCGCATTATTTGGTAGCTTTAAGTCAAAAAAATAGTGTATCAATTCACAGGTATTAAAAGGGACATAGAGAATATGTCACAGAATATCTCAAGGGACCCATAATGATCCTCGACTGCAAGTCACTGCTCCTCACAGAATTACCTAAAACTAAATCATATGACTAAGAGTGTTGTCCAGACACTCCTGGAACTCCGACAGGCTTGGTGCCATGACCACTTCCCTGGGGACCCTGTTCCAGGGACCTACCATTCTCTCAGTGAAGAACCTTCTCCTAATGTCCAACCTGAACTTCCCCTGATGCAACTTATTCCATTTCCTCATGTCCTGTAGCTGGTCACTAGAGATCAGTACTTTTCCCTCTACTCTCACCCTGAGGAAAGCTGTGATGAGGTGACCCCTCAGCCTTCTCATCTCCAAGGTGAACACACCAGGTGACCTCAGTCAGTCCTTACAAGTCTTGCCCCCAAGGTCTTATACCATCTTGGTTGTCCTCTTCTGGATACACTTTCACAGTGTGATGACCTTCTTATATTGAGGTGCTCAAAACTGCACACAGAGCTCAAGGTGGGGCCACACGAGGGCAGTGTTGAGTAGGACAATCACTCCCCTTGACCAGCTAGTGATGCTGTGCTTGATGCATCCCAGGACTTGGTTGTCACTTTAGGCTGCCACGGCACACTGTTGACTCATATTCAACTTGCCATCAACCCAACCCCTGAGATGATCTTGAAGGTCCCTTCTAACCTAGATGATTCTATGATCTCTTTCTGCAAGGTTGGTCTGCAGTCTCTCATCCCCAAATTTGTTTGTGTAACCAGAAATACCTCTTCCCTGGTGGAGAATCTGGCACTTGCTCTTGTTAAGTTTCAGAAGGTTGTCGATTGCTCAGCTCTCAAGCCCACCCAGATCTCTCTGTAAGGTCTCTCTATCCTTGAGGGAGTCCACAGCTCGTCCTAGATGAGTACCATCAGCAAACTTATTTAATGTACATTTGAATCATGCATCCAAAACAGATTTTCTTATAAACACACCAAACTGAACAGCTTCAACTACAGGAAACTACATCAAGGTGTCTTGTATAAGGAGAGACAGAGCTCCTGAGTGCCTGGCGCCCCGTGAAAAAGGGCTCCTGGAGACCTGATTTGAGACTCTGTCTCGTCTCTTACTCCAAACCACCTTTCTTTTCTCTTTATGCTTTAGCGAATAATACACAGCTTGTAAGAAAGATGATTTTTGCATGTTGTGTTCAGTCCCAACATTACCTGCTGAATACAGAACTCGCCCAAGTGAAACCCAGTGGGAGGCAGGGAGAAGAAAACAGGGAAAATCTCCGTATTACTATTGTAATCACAAAAGCCCTGCATACATCCAGCACCTAACTCCACTGCAAATCCCACAAAGTAGGGTTTGCTGAAAAATAATGCATGAGATATCGTTCGCTACAATCCAAAACAGTCTTTAATACACAGTTTTGTAACTTGCGTTCCACCGTTTTAATGCATTAAACAGCGAACACTACAACCACCTGATATGAAAAATAGCACTTTGCTATCTTCAAAATGAAATCTGGGCAAAAATGCTTTAAAAGCCTATTAAACAAGGTGAGCAAGAAATGAAAAAGGAGTAGCTTAAAGTCCTGCCTTCAAATTTCTAGATATTTTGCTGAAAAAAATGGTTAATACAAAACCCGCCGTATTTTAAGGCATTTACTTCTCTACACAATAAATTGTGTGATATCTCCTTCTATAGAATTTATCAGAGAATTCATACTCAGTATGTATTTTTCTCCCCTTGCTTGGAGAAACTGAGGCAATGAAAACAGTGATTTTTCCAAGATATGAAACAGAAATAGGATCATCAGACAGACTTTCTGTTGAAAAATTTACTTGTTACTCAAAGGCAAAATTACCATTTATTCAAAAAACACAGGCACTTTCTGTATCGTGGGTCAAAATGCAAGTATTTATACCCGTAGAAAGAGGTAATTATAGTTCATATCATGTTAACAACCGCCAAACACTACTATGCTTCTCCTTTTGAGAAGTGTAGGCTGGTGAGGATTAACTCCTGAAATCAGTACCAAGCGTGGCACAAAAAGACATTGGAGCTGGCACCAAGCAACAATTATCTGCATTGCTTTTAAAAATGCATATTATCAAACACCCCAAAATATTCTGTATTACTGTCACAGCCTATTGGGAAGAAGGAATATCTTCTTTGGGTTTTATGTTGGTTAAATATATAGACAGATAAGCAAGAAATTTTGTGTCGGGGAAAAAATAATCTCTAACTGGATTAAAGTGGTCCCAGATACAGAAAATGCTGAAATGATATTAAGGTAAGACATTTAAAAAATTATAATCCTTCTCTGAGAAATAGACATATGTTTGAACTCCTCTGCTCTGGTTCATTTGAATTTGCTTCCTAATTACCGCAGCTCTGTTTTTTGTGTTTTAATGTGCATAAATACATATTCCTGAGTGATTATAGGCCACAGTAACACAAACGGTTAAACTCTCTGACATGGGGGAAAAAAAAATATAAAGATTTCAAAAGTGGCAGGAGAGTATCTACTCGTTTCAAACACATGATTATCTTTCCATATTTCAAAAGGAAAGGCCTTTTCAGGCATGGAAATATGCATGTGAATAGAAACATATTGAAAAGTCTCAGCTTTCAGGTATAATGCTTTTCAGTTAGAAAAGCGTAAAAAGGGGGGGAACTTTCAATTCTCTCTGACACGCTTAAAGAGAGGTGAGCAAAGCACAAACCTGGCATCACCATCTCTGTCCCCTCTCCCAGCTACTGAGGATTCAACACCGCTTTTCCCAAGCTGTCCGGATATCTCAATTAAAAATTACAAAAGCAACCATGACCCCTTCCACAGCTGAACTGGACCCATCACCTGGTTATCAGACACAGAACCCATAAACAGCCTGAAAAACAATCAAAGCAGAAACAAGAATACAAGACTAAAGAAACATTCAACTTGGAAATTCTAATGTAAAAATGATACCTTATTTTTACAGGAAGCATCTTGGAAACACAATGCCATCCATTGCTTCTCTTTAAAAGAAATGGGGACCGAGGGATTTCAAAGGAATCAGGGTAATGCCCAAGACAAATTGGTTTTGTTCTCTCCAAAGCAAGAAGTTGACCAAAAAGAAGTTGTCACTCGGCTTGGCACCAAATCCATTATTCAGATTTTTTCCCATCCTATATTCACCAGTTTTCTTCCTTCAACCCTCCTAGTCATCTTGAGTTAGAGTTCCTTCTGCCACCTTTATTGTAGTTTCTGAGGAGATTCAGTACAGAATTCTGAACTTCTGTATTGAATTCTCAACACAGAAAAAGACTTTACTTAACCTTTCACTCCTTTTGTGGCAAATCCTGGACAAAGCAGAGATCTGGGCTACAATTAATCTTATACAAGAACTTGTCCATCTGTCTTACCCCCTCTGTTTGCAGTGGCTGTATCCTAAAGTGCTGACTCAGCTCTTACGGTGGTTGGACTCTCCTCGATGTTAAGAATATCATCTCTAGACACAAGAGCTCCTGGGCAGGATTTGATCTCTTGCACAATAAAATGAGATGAGGAACAGAATATGCTTACACCAGGAGCAGGACACAATACAGAGCACTGATTTCCTCAAGTACGGCGTGAACCGTGTCCTTTAGACAAAGCCTTCCCAAAACCCAGCCTTCTCTGTGCTCACCCTATAGAAAGAGAATCACAGAATGGTTGAGGTTGGAAGGGGCCTCTGGAGATCATCTAGTCCAAACCCCCTGCCAACAACAGGGTCACAGGCTGCACAGGAACGTGCCCAGCTGGGTTTGGAATATCTCCAGGGAAAGAGGCTTCACCATCTCTCTGAGCAGCCTGTTCCAGGGCTCTGCATCCCTCAAAGTAAAGAAGTTCCTCCTCGTGTTGAGATGGAACTTGCTGTGTTTCAGTTTCTGCCCATTGCCCCTTGTCCTGTCACTGGGCACCACCATCCTCTTCACACCTGCCATTTAGATATTGCTCAGCATTGATGAGATCCCCTCTCAGTCTTCTCTTCTCCAGGCTGAAAGGCCCCAGGTTTCTCAGCCTTTCCTCATCAGAGAGATGCTCCAGCCCCTTGATCATCTCAGTAGCCTCTGCTGGACTCCCTCCAGTAGTTCATTGTCCTTCTTGAACTGGACATAGTGCTCCAGAAGAGGCCTCACCAGGACAGATTAGAGGGGGAGGATGACCTCGCTTGACCAGCTGGCCTTGGTCTTCTTGCCACACCCCAAGAGAACATTGGTCTTCTTGGCCACAAGGGAAAATTGCTGGCTCATGGGCAACTTGTCCACCAGGACTCCCAGATCCCTCTCTGCAGGGCTTCTTTCCAGCATGTCAGACCCTAACCTGTACTGGTGTATAAGGTTACTCCTCCTTAGGTGTAGAACCCTACACTCGCCCTTGTTGAACTTCATGAGGTTCCTCTCCACCCAACTCTCCGGTCTGTCGAGGTGGACGAGGATTAAATCTGCCCTCCCTTCTCCCTGTATGAACAACAGGTGAACCACCAAAACCTGATGTGAAAAAGGCTGTCTCTGAATGGCAGCTTATTGTTCAGCCAACCTAAAACGGCCTCCCAAAATCCATCAGCTGCCAGACAGAAAGGGCCCATCTCTGGTGCTGAGTTCCTCCAGGCTGAGCAGAGCCCTCTCTCCACCCAAGGCCAAGTTATTAAGAAATTGTTTGTCGACTTAGATTGGATTGATCATTTATTTCCCAAATTTCTTTTCCCATCATTTACTCATTAGACGCCCCCTCCTGATGTAAGAGGACATTTATTAGCTTCTGCATTTATTGTGCTGGCAAGTAGAAACATTTCCTGGGGATTCTCTCATTTATCTATCAGTTACGGGACTGAAGTATTTTTAGGGGCAGAAAAAATTAAAATATCACTCAGAGTGACAGCAGTGAAAATGAAGCCGGTATGTGCTTGCAAAGGCTATTTCAGCCTTTAGGTTTACAAGACCATTTACAAAAAAAAGCAAGGCAACATTTCACATAAACATTATTCCTAGGAAAAATTACTAACTACTGGCTTAGGCAGAAAAGGGACTGTTTTAAAGAGAAAGGGTACTCAGAGAATTTTTTAACACACATAATATTGATATTTGTTTAAATGGAAAGTATACTGAAGTTTAGGTATTTCTTCGGTTTAAATGCATAAAGGACAGGGGAAAAAAAGGGAAAAAAAGGGAAAAAAAGGGAAAAAAAGGGAAAAAAAGGGAAAAAAAGGGAAAAAAAGGGAAAACAGGGTCTGGTCTGTATTCCACTTATTTCCATCCAATTTTCAGCTTGCCCAAAAGTAAAATTATTGAGCAATTCAAAAAAAGTATGAATATATTAAAAAGGTAAATATTTAAGGGAAAATATTTCTATTGGATTTCCAGGAAACTATAGGATTATTTCTGTGGAATTATTCCAGATATCATATGAAGAGTAAAATACCTAGGAGGGATCCTAAAAATTCAGTATTTTACATGTCAGGGGGTTGAAGTATTTTCTGAATATGTTATTTCGACAAAGAAACCCGAGCAAATTATCTCACTGAGTGTTGTTTTAATATAGTGTTAACTTAGTAGAGCATTTGTTCCCAAACTTCAACTTCTGTAAAGGAAAGAGGGTGGGAGGAGGGAACAGACCTGGGTGAAATGAAAGCTGCTTATTCATTAACTCCCCATATGTTAAAACATTTTGCCATATCCTACGGAAGGCGATAAACACTGCCTTTTAACATTCAAATGACAAATTTCTTCGGTTCGTTCCGTTTTGCCTATTAAAAAAAAAAAATTCTCTTTTCTGATGCTTTTCTTCGCTCCTTGGGAAGGGGAAGGGGAAAAGCGCAGCTGAAACTAGAAACGAGCACAGATGCGGGCGCAGGCACCGGGGGGGACTTTGGTGATGGTGACATCTTTGTGTTTAACTCTACACAGCCACTAATTTGTGCTCATGAAAGCGAGCGGTGCCGCATGAACAACCTGCTTAGCCCCATCAGAAACCTCATTAGGAGCCGGCGCGGGATTTTGGGGGAATGTCCCATGGGAGACAAGGGCTTGCTTGATTTCCCGTCCTTCCATCGGGCAAAGCCAGCAATGGCAGGGGAAAGGTGTTATCCAGCACTTTGGAAAACATCATTTTGGATAAGGGAATAAAGAAGAGGAGAGATGGGGAGGGACTCTTGATCAGGGAGTGGAGCCATAGGAGGAGGGGGGAGGGTTTTAAATTGAAAGAGGGGAGATTTAGATTAGATCTCAGGGAGAAATTCTTCTCTGTGAGGGTGGTGAGAGCCTGGCCCAGGTTGCCCAGAGAAGCTGTGGCTGCCCCATCCCTGGAGGGGTTCAAGGCCAGGCTGGATGGGGCTTGGAGCAACCTGGTCTAGTGGGAGGTGTCCCTGCCCATGGTAGGGGGTC
>BJBW01004450.1:0-88917 GCA_004320125.1 Scolopax mira
GCATTGAACTTTCATTTCGAGCTTCATACATAACAAACCACACACTGGGTTTCATTAGCAGGAGTGAAGCCATCAGGTTGATGGAAGTGGTTATTCTCCTCTAGCTGGTACTTGTTAGGTTCTATCTGAAATACAATGTCCTGTTTTGTGCCACCCTGACAGTACAGGAGAGGCATTTGCAACCAGGAGGGGGTCCAACCAGCAAGATGGTTACGGTGCTGGAACATTTGATATACATGGAAGGGCTGAGGGAAATGGGTTTGGTTAATCTGGGGAAGGCTAGAGGGAGATCTTAATGCGATTTTCCAGTATCTAAATGGTTGATACAGCAAAGCTGGAGGCCAACTCTTCTCAGAAGTGCACAGCAAAAAGAGAAGCAGCAATGGGCACAAGTTGTGACAAAGAAAAGGGAAAAAAAAAAAGGACAAATTAAAAAAATTTAAAAATATTTTTACATTGAGTAATAGGTTACTCAGTAAATAGGTTGCTCAGTAAAATCTTTGGTAAGCTTTTGCTTGATAAAGCTGACCACAAAGAAATAAATTTACTCCCAGAGTTTTACTCAGAACCACAAAATGTTGATATAAAACATATCTCATTACACAACTTCAGTGAAGAGATATAACGTGGATTACGAACTGGCCAGGTGTTAGAGCCCAAAATTTGGTTTTCAAATGAAGAAACATCAATATGTGCTTGCATGTAATCATTCGACCCGTTCATCAGCAATATGGAAGTAAAAATAATATTGCTGATATCACATGCTACACTGGAAATATTGATGTATGGGTGAATAACTACACAGCATGAGATAACTTCTTAATAGCCCTGAATCATTTGCATACAAAGAATTTAATAACAACAGAATTATATAAGAACAGTATTAGAAAGGTGATTTTACGTCTGCACAGACTGCACAATCTCAAGACTGAGATTCCCTAAGTTCTGGGGGTCTTTATAAAAAGAAGTTGGAAAATCAGCTGGGATACCAAAGGGAGCCACAGAAATGAGTCAAGCATTCATGAAAAAAAATATTGACAACAAGGAGCATAAAGAACTAAACATGTTTAGTCTATCAAAAAGACAGTTTGAGAAATGGCTTGATTACACAGTGTAGGAGTTTTCACAGAGGGAAAACACTGTTAAAGAGCTCTTTCATTCAGCAGAGAAAGGCCTAATAAAAGGCAATGGCCACTTAGGGACAGAATTTAAAACAGTTACAGTAAACAGTATATCATTCTCTCTCTGTCCAGTGAAACCAACAAGCCATTAATAAAGAAGCATCCAGGCCTCTCTATTCTATCCCATCGGAGGATAACCTTAGTCTATAGGGCTATGCTGTGCAGGAGGAAGGACATGGCAGTAGCTGCTGAGCTACCACGTAGGGAAGTTTGAACATTGTTATTTAGGTCCTTACCGTATCATTTGAGTATTAACCCTGGTAATTGTGTTCCAAACTGACTAACTATGTTCTGTGACAATAGTGAAAGAATACTTAATTCTCCATAGACCTCACTTTACTTTCTCCAGGCAGCTCCAACTGGAGAATCCTTCTTTCCTCTCTTTTTCTAAAATTCACTACTTAGCATTGCAAATGTAGAGTGGATGAATTTGTTGGCAAGAGAAGTCATCCCTTTGCATGCAATTTGTAATAGTCACTCTAAGACTTTTATAGTCCTAAAAGGAGACGTTGCATATGTATTAAAGTATTACTCTAACTCACCAGGAGTGCAACCAGCCTCATCAATACCACTTTCACAATCCTTCTGCCCATCACATCTCCAGGACGACGGGATACATTTGTTGCTTAAGTCTCCACAGCTAATTTTTTCAGCTGGACATACTTGCTTGGCTGAAAAAATAAAGAAAAAAACTTGAAGTTAAACATAATTCTAGACATTGCTAAAACTGTTTGCACTTTTAGAGCTACTTTTATTTTGTATGGATCAATCCTGAGGCATATTGTAATGACATCACAAGTCAACACTGATTTTGAGGTCTGACTGCTTACATATCACGTATGTGTTCCCAAAAAGAGATCACAATACTTTTACATAAAAAAAAACCAAAAAGAGAGTGGCGCAAAAAAAGCGCCACTGTTTATTTTATCAAAATACAAGAAGCTTAATTTTAAACTCAAAGGAATTAAGGGAGAGAGATAGAAGTTTGATTTGTATGCAATGTCTCTTACCCAACATTTCGTTCTAGGCAGGCTCTTGTTTCTGGCCACCCCAGTGATGCCAAGTTGCAATAAACTGTGCTTAGGCCCTGTGGCTCCTTATACACTCTTGGGGCCTGGCGGCCCTTTCCCACCGTCTCCTTGCCATCTCTGCCTGCACATGGACTAGGAGTGCCCAGCTTTGTGCTGCCACTTTCCTCTCTGCAACAAGCTGATGCCTCTTGAATCAGGTCTCCTCATACTGGCTTCCCCTGAAACAAGGGCCTTCCTGTCCTTCCAGCTCATGCTTGACCCAGTCAGTTTCTTCCAGGAACAGAACCGTACAGTAATATGCAAATAAAACAAATACCATCTCTCACTCTTATTTTCAAGCTTAATTCAATTAAAATGAACTGGAGGAGTTGCTTCAATAGATCAACAGGGAGTTTAACTAAGAACGTAGGGCTGGTAGAAGGATTAGGATACTCAGTGTGAGTGATTCTCAGCACAGCATGGCGTGTTTGTGACTGCCTCAAACCCCCAGTAAACTGTGTTTTTGCTATTGTGTTATTAAAACACTAGTACCCTGCACATAGCAGCAGTAGTTCTGGACAAACTGCTCTGAAAATACTACCTCAAATCAAGTCAGGAAAAATTAATTGCCCAATTTTAGTATAAGAGTTTACTTACATGTTTGGTATTATAAAGCAATTTCTAGATTTAATGATCTAGCCAAGGTGTGGTCAGTAAGCATGGGGAAAAAAGTGGCAAGCACAAGCATGAACTCACACATGTTAAAAATCGTAACTGTAACTGCCTAAATTAAAGGTGACTGTGATTTAAAACATGGAGAGACAGAAAGACTCACAAAAGCAAAATCCCAGTCAATACATGCAAGAACACAACTATGAAAAAAAATCTGCTGAATTTATCTGGAATGAAGTAAACTGTGAAGCTCGTTCTCTTATAACTATTTTGCATTGCCAAAATTCTTTTTTTTCTTTTCATACTAGTGTAAAGAGCAACAGATCTACATTTATTGTGACAAGGCTGCTTGAATGCATAATGTTCCGCAGTTTAAACAATTGTTTAGTATTCTGGAATCATCAGCCAGTTTGGCAGGATTTGCTTATTAAACAGACCAATTTATCTCTTAAAAAAATTACATGTTTTCAAATAGTTCTTCCATTGGTATTACTGATGATAGTGCTATATATGGCTGCAGGTCTACTGAAAAGGGAACAACCTAAATTTTGAATTAACTTTCACATTTTCCTGCCCTGGTAAAGGTATTTATGCAAAGGAATCAGCTTCACAAGTGCACAGAAATAGAGGATGAAAATTATACCTCTCCCTTTCCACCTGGACAAAAAGGCTGTAGAGGGGCATCTTACAGCCCCAAAGCATCAATCAGCCACTTACAAAGCAGTGACAATTAATCCCAGGATTTCTCTGTTTCAGCACCTTGAACTCCTATAAGAAGCAGGTTCTAAAAGCTGTGGGCAACCAATATATTAAGAAAAATTAGGTCTTGCCACAGACAGATGCTTAATAACAAATGTAATGAAATTTTATAACCCTGAGGCAAGGCAGCACTTTTGGTGAAATTTGCCCACTGCATACCAAAATAACGTTTATGAATGTTGCATAGTCTACAGAGTTGGGAGGTGGGGTGGAGGGGGACAAGGGATCCTTACTTAGGTTTTGTGATGATTTACCAGCAGGTCTGAAATAAAAATCGCCTGACATCGGAATGGCTTCATGACGACACCCCACCGGGATCAACATGGCTGCCAGCTCAGGTCATTGCCCTGCCATAGGCTGGGCCGCGGGGCCTGGATTTGCAGCTTGGCCCTGGTCTCCTCTAAGCCACCAATTTATAATGGATGACTGCAGGGACGCTTGGTGGTGCTGAGCACTCGCATCCTTCCACAGAAGCCACACAAGCAGGTCTGAAAACCAGGTCACTTGCCAACCGTGCAAAATGGCATCAAGCAAGGTGCTTGCCCTCACCCTGGAGGATGCTGGCATGTCCTCCCGCCACTGAGCTGTTCCAGGCACCATCCCCAGAGCTGTATTCTGGGGTGCACCATTGTTAAACATATCCAAATAATTCATGGATACAGAAGGGAAAAACAAATTCCGTGACAGCTGATTGACAACCAGCAGCCCCCTCAAACAAGAAAAAAAATGGAGCCAAAGTGTTCCATGTGGCCTAGAAGCACCCCAGCCCCTCGCACCCCAAAAGTACCTTCTGCTGGCCTTACCCAGCCCTCACGTGCCTAGGTGGCAAGTCTGAGGAGGTGAGAGGGACACAACACCTGGATGCAGGGAAGGCACCCCAACTCCAGCAGCAGGGCTGCCTCGTCTTCTGAGGAACCTGGCCAGGCAGTATCAACCAAAACAGTTTTTTACCACAAATACTGTACAGAGGGAAGACGTGACTGTGGTTTCTGGCAGCTGCCTGGGCTTTGCATTCCTCCACTAAGGCTTCCAAAGCCTCTCAGATCTGAAGTGTGCAGCTCCATGGCCACCAAAAGCCAGCTCCTCCCTCCCAAACATCTTCACCGCTAAACCCTGGCTACTGAGGAGCCATTTCAGAGCAGCAGGCAGATGGGGTTTGCTGCTGGGGTGAGGAGGTCCCCAGTCCCCTCACCCTGCACGTCTGTGTGAGATAGAGCACTCATACTCTGCTGAGTCCATCTTCTCCCCTCCATCCAATACCAGGTTGGGCCCTGCGACGAGGTTTTCTCCTATGCCACTCCATGCACTCAAACAAGTTTCTACATGCTTAGATACACAGGATAAAACCAACTTTCCTTGCCATATTTATTAGTCCAAATGGCTTCCCATGTTTATGCACTTTGAAAGTTTGTCTTCTGTCTGCATTTGTGCAGTATGTTCAAGAACAAGGAAAACTAGGAGACCAAAGAGAGTCATGAAGACATTTATTATTCAGGTTATTGGTCCATATCCCTAAAAAATTGTTCTAGTTCTACTTGCCATAGTGATGGAAAGGAAACTTTGTTTTAATGCCAAGGAGGACCAGCTTTTTCATCCTCGTAATAAAACTCCACTGAGAACTAAGTGGGTCAAGACAGGTGAGAACACTTCCCACATACCTGATTTTGAAGGTGAAATATAATTACAAAATGGTATCACAACACACTGGGATCATTAACCAGCAGAAAGGTTATTTATTGATATTATTGGTATAAAGGATTTATTATTACTTTTCCTGGACTGCTGTGGGCAGATTCCTAATAGCTTTGGGAAGCTGAAAGGTTTAGAAAGATATGGATGGAAGACTCCTATTTATGAAAGACAATCTCTGTGTTAATCATCTTTCTGACATAGTAATTACAGACATTTTAAAATGTAAATCAAAGTTTGAACTTGCAGAGATGCAGCAACAGAAGCTGCTGTTGGTCACAGCAGCTTCATTCTTCAGATCTCTGCGTTCCAGTGGTTTCTGCACCCAAGCAATCATGCATGGAAGCCAACAACTTGTAAGCACTATCAGGTTACAGATAGAGGATCTCACATAAAACTCAAAGCAAAATTTTGATGAAAATATACTTCTGGATTATTTCAGCAAGTTGGGTTTTTTTTCCTCCTCCCTCAGAAATGCTGCAGCAGCACAAATGGACTCAACACTGCCATCCATGCTATGAGATGGGCTTTTAGCAACTGCAATCCAGACTTAACGTTTCTGCACACTGCTTACACAAAACCAGGCCTCTTGGGCTTACGTGACCAAAATGTTTGCTTCCTACTTTCCTCTTTATCCACCCAGAAGGGAAAGGGTTAGCGCTGTACGTGAGAGTGAGTGCTCTTACTGTGGTTATACTCTGGACCAATACAAGTTATAGAAAGATCTGCCTTTTCAGAAAAGCACCATTAAACAACTTGGTTGAGATGTCAGACACATCAAGACCAATTTATCACAATGAACTGCAAATGCCAAGGATGGACAACAATGGTTTATTTATAAGGAGACAAGAGCAAAGAAGACAAGAAGGTTCCATTTACTCACTACAGCCAATGGCACATTCTTCTTTTTCTTTACAGGAGGCTACAAAGTCTTTCAGAGAACCATAGAGCCTAACTGGCGCCCCACTGTTTGCTTCCTCTTGTGCCACTGCTGTGCTTTTCAGGCTCCGGACATCATGTATATTCAAGAAAGCCCAAGAAAACAGAATTGATTTACTTTCAGAAGACCATTTGTCAGGTTCTCACCAAACAGGTACTCTAAGAGCATACACAAAATGTAATTAAGCAGCTTCTACTGGTGGGAAACCCACAAGACTTTTCATCAACAAACTGAAAAGGCGACCCTTTGTGGAAATACATCATCTTACAGGTTTGAACAGTTTCTCTATATTTGCTGAAATAACTTCCCATCCTCTCCAAACTGTGTTTGTCCCAGGTTCTACATAAGAAAAATCACAACGCAGAATTTCATTCTCTAGCAGAAAAAACACCATACTAAAGCAGTTTAATCCATTTCTGACATGCCAATACATTGTTCCTACAAAACTTCAACTACTACCTTTATTAGGGAACTTAAAATTCCTACCTCCCTCTTTCCTCCAGCAATGGTTTAGTTGTCAGGCCTTTTTCTTCTTTTAAAGGAATGGTTTTTAACAAGGACCTCCCCTCCTCAAACATTGCCTTTAAATCTTCTTTTGTCCAAGCTGGTAGTTTTATCTTGGAGATGCATCAAAGCACAAAACAGATGTTCATACCTGCCCATGTACAGGACTAGTACCTCTATGTTTCCAGCCAAAACAAGCACAATTGTTAACTGAGCAATTGTTCAGAACAGAGGAAGGGAACAGGCAAGTAGAGATTACTTACAGAAATTCAGAACTCAGTGCTCCCAATTCATGGAGATTTGCAATTCAGAAAACATCTCAGTCAGAAGTTTGCATATATAGTCGGTTTTTATATATATGCATATAAACATAAATATAGGAATGTATATCTGAGTCTACACTCGCTACTGACTTAAATCTGATGCTTTCTTCAGGACAGGTTACCGTTGCCTTAGTTTATTAACCCTGCAAAACACATCATATTTTCTGCTAAAGAGCATTATATAATCATATTTGGTTTATTTTGCTAATCCCCCTTATCTCCTCCTTGTGCCAAACCAAACAATATCAAACAAGAGCCTCATTTATAGTGGGCTGTGTTTATGTGAAGGCAACAACATCCATGGAGGATGTGCCTCAGGAATTTCTTTGGCATTGGTGTACAGAGCATAGACACTGTGACTGCACAGGAACTCTCCTGAACCGAGAGCTTTTCTGGGTGCCTGCAGTTGGATCTATGTGTTAGCAACACACAAAGGCAGAATATTTTATGCGGAATGTTAATCAAAGAATTGTTTGCACAAAGCTTAGGATTCTGCAGTGAACGTCCCCTTCTGTCATGTAAAGTAACATGGTGTGAGCACCAGCCTGTGGAGATAGCAAGCCATATGCAGATTTCCACCTTTCCACAGGGCAACTGACAAGAAGGCAACTTTACATTTCCAGTTGAAACCAGACCAAGCCAAAAATACTGTGGTGATTAGTGGCTTAAATGAATTAAGATCGCAGCACTCAGAGACATGAAACGACACCCAACCACTATCACAACCGATGACTTTGTTGACAGAGGAGGCTGAGCTGTCCACCTGCCAGTATGCGATGGTCTGTCCAGGCTGGAATTGTGGCATGCTGACAACACCAATTCCCAGGACCTAGGAGCTCAGAATGCTACTACCTGACTCTACATTTTTGAATGTGTTAAGTATGAGGAATCACAGAATGATGTGGGGTTGGTAGGGACCTCTGGAGATCATCTACTCCAACCCCCCTGCCAAAGCAGGTCTACTCAGAGCAGGTTGCACAGGAACGTGTCCAGGCAGGTTTTGAATGTCTCCAGAGAAGGAGACTCCACCACCTCTCTGGGCAGCATGTTCCAATGCTCTGCCACTCTCAAAGTCAAGAAGTTCCCCCTCAAGTTTAGATGGAACTTCTTATATTCAATTTGTGCCCATTATCTCTTGATCTGTGACTGGGCACCATTGAAAAAAGAAGTACACACTTATGTGCAATAGCCTTTGTGGGAGCATGCAAAGGCAGCGAAATAGTGAAAATTATAATTTCTGCACAAAAAGACAATTAATTTATTATGTTTAAAAATTGAACATAAATTATTATACACAACTCAAAAGACAGATTACAAGAAGCTACTAGGAAACTGCACTATAAAGAAGAAGAATCATATAATAAACAGTATTAACAGTTAAAAAACCTGATAAAAAGTTAGATTCTGTGGCATGATTTGTTTGATGGTGACTTACATTCAGAAGTTCCCAGAGGAATGGAAAAGGATTTACACAGATTTAAGTCAATTGCACTGCATAGTACAGCCCTTACTAAATTTATTCTCATGTGCTAGTAAGAAAGGCTTCTTTACAAGAGCATGGGTTGGGACTCTTTGATGAGTCTCCAACTCCTCTACCTAGAAACTGGAGAGAGAAAATAAGCTTAGTGTACGAAGGGTTCAGCATGTCTAAAATAGATAGCTTGTACCTTGTTTTTGTTCAGATTATCACGTTGGTGATTATCACCTCTGAGATCTGAGTGAGATAATCATGAATTCAAAATCCAAGAAATATTCCTAATTACTGAAATATAGACTCATTGTCAGAATAAAAGTGAGGTTGCTTTTATGGGAAAGGCATGTTTCAAACACAGACAATACAAACAACCCCCATGAAGAAAATTATTCTCGGGATAGTGCCAATAGTTTTAATAGGTAATATAAATTGTATGGAAAGAGGTAAGATATTTATATAGTAGTCTGAAAAGACAGACAGCATCAGGTTTTATAGTAACAAACAACTAAAGCTTCATGTCCCACAACTTGACTCATCTGCATGAGTCAGGAAGGGATTCTTTAACCCAAATTCAGAGCTATTCTGGCACACTTACGGTTTGTTTTAAAATCTTTTCTAGAATACTGAATATTGGCACAGCTCAAGAGAGCATGCTGGACAGAAAGGACTAGTATTCTTGGGCTTCCAGCACATACTTTTTCTTAGATTCCTGACCGCTTTGTCTTACTCGCCCATGTTAAAAATCAAAATTACAATCAAACTTGGATAGGAAAAGCATTTCCTTCCCTCAGTCAGACTGGCACGACTTCAGCTGATTTTGTCTTTCTGTAAACATAGCAAACGCTCACTTGCTGCAAGCATCTGAGCATGTCTCACCTAAATAATTTCATAGCTTTGCAAGTTATGTTTTGACGGCACTTCTGTTCTCTACCTGTTATGCCTAGCAGGCCCTGCTGCTGAGGACTAAAGTCCTTCAACTCGAGTCACTTGGCTCATTTTGGGTAAATCCAAGTCAAGTTAATGGCCCACAGTAAACAGGAGGTCAAACTAGATGATTTAATGATCCCCCTTGGCCTCAAACTATAGGAAATTTGTGCTACTTTTAGTGGGAGTCAAGTAATTTTTAAATTGTTTTTAACCAATGGTCATACTTTCTAAGGTTTCAGAATTTACAAACTGAGATCAGATGTTTAACAACAGTCAGGATATAGATTATTGAGCTTCATTAAATTCCTTTTTTTTTGTTTTAGCTATCTATCACTTGTAAAATCACAGTGGTTTAGTGGTGTCTGGACAATACACAGTGAAATTCCCCCACTGTAAAATCTGAGCACAGTCAGACCAGGTTCTAAGAAATCATAACAGGCTTTTAAGTATGAGAAAGATCTACGTGATACAATAAGGGTTTTGTTCTCCCAACCGAACAACATTTCATTACCTTCTACTACACACATGAGAATTCAAGAAAATATTGTAAAGGCTCATTCCCTAAAGCAGCTTTTATGCCCCAGGAACGTTTTACAAAATCCCATCCCACGGGACACTAACATCTCCACACAGAGGGTTAGCAATTCCTGAACTTCTTGGACTCTCTTGGCCTTTGTGCTCTGCCCAGCTTGCCCAGACCAGCTTCTTATGACCACTTGTACTTAGATGTCTCTTAGATGTTAGTTAAATGTCTCTTAGATGTTAGTTAAATGTCTCTTAGATGTTAGTTAAATGTCTCTAAGCATTGCTTTTGTCGGAGATACATGAAACATTTAACAAACTTGAATGAGACATAACAATAACCCAACCCATTTCATGTAGATTCTGGACAACAGTAACATACAGAACAACTACGATCATCACCCACTTGTGGTGTGATGGTGCTAGAAGGCATTGATCTTGTTGCAGAGCTGAGCATGAAGGGTAAGACTCCATGTGGCAAGGCAGAAAAGGTGTACAACAGAAACAAGGTCAGTGTAGTCCAACTCCATCTAAGTAAAACCTGGTCACATTGTGTGTTGCCATGTGAGATACCATGGACAACGTGCCACCTCTAAATGCTACAGTTTTCCATCTTTCCTGGCACCACAGCCATATGGTCACTAGAAATGTTTACTTGGATTAATCCAGAGAGGAAATTAATACAGCCCTGTAATGACAGGCCAGTGCCTAGAGTAATCACTGTGAACTACAGCCCTCATTGTGTAGGGGAACAAAAAGGGGATTTTGACAAACTGGAGTCCGAGGCCATCTGCCAGCTTTTCCCCCTACTTCTACCAAATTTGGCCCTTCGCATTGTCTTCTCTATAGATGACAAATCTATCATTGTCCCTGGACTTAAAATGAAAAAATGTTCAGGCATTCATGGAAAAATCCTGGCCCAAGAAATTTGCTGCTGCCTTCAACTGAATCATGAATCAAGTCACAGATCATGTTGAGAATTTGCCAAAATGGGTCCAACAACTGCTCCTTCCCAGCCAGTATCACGAAGGCTGGCATTAAATATGGACACCAATCAAAATATATTCTTGCCAACTGTGCCATTTACTTCCTTATATTAAGTCACAAAATTACTGCTACAGTGATTTTTAAGAGGAGAATAGCTATACAGAAGATTTAGTTCTGTACTTTTATCAGCAGCAGTTATAAGGCAAACTACTCCTTTTAAACTCAAGAGGGATAAAACCTTAACTTATATCTGCTTACAGGACGGATTCAAGGTACTCATTTAAATCAGCCCAAAAGTAGCCTCTGTTGCTATTCATGGGTAAAAAAAGTACAAAGAGTCAGAGACCTCAAACAAGCTGGTGCTACAAATGCCATGGAAGTCCATCATGGAGACAAACAGGAGAAATGGGCATGGAGTCAGAGCGCCTGGATGCTTCACCCTGCCCTGTTGAAACCCTAACATGGTCCCTCCCTGTGAAACTACCAAACCTTCTTGCCCTTCTTCTCTTCTCCACCTCTAAGACAGGGCAGAATTTGTCTTCAAGAGGAGTTGTGACACTAAGAAATTATTCTGGCTACAGAAAACCTCAGTTTCCCTGTTAGAGTTCTTCAGACCTTTTTGCACTACTTTAAATTTTATATTCTCTTCACTGATGAATATCTCTGATCTCAGGGAGCTTGCCCTTAGCAAGGCAGAGAGAAAAAGAGAGAAGATATTAGTAATAAACACAGGCAAAAAATTTAGACAAAGTAAGAAACAAGAACAGCTAAAAAAGAAACTGGTTTTGGTGTACCTAAAGCAGCAATGCACAATGGTGATCTCAAACTCAGAGTTGACTTTGTTAGTTAGCAAATACATAGGCCTGTTAGGAAAACCCAGGACTTATAATTTCCTTTAGAGAGAATTTTCTAATAGCACAGCTATTAAATATTGTCTTTTGCAAGAGGCATTTTTCATGCTCAATCACAAGCAAAGATTAAAAGAAAAATAAAGTAACGGCTTTGTTTAAGGTCAGCTAAAATATTCCCCTTTTTTTTCTATCCTGAACATAACATCATCTTTAAACTTCTGTTTTTAGATGTAGTTTGAAAGTGAGTGATGTACAATGTTGTCCTGTCAACCCCTCCATCCCACCACTGTCTACATCAATAATTACCCTGTCAATCTGTGCACACATTGCCAGTTGTAATGCAGTTCAGCCTCCCCTCCTTTTTGCACAATGAGTGAGGTCGGGGAAAAAAAAAAAAAAAAAGGAATTTGCCTTTCCTGTAGTCCAGAAATCAAAGTGAACTCCAGTCTTTGGCATGCTTGAGAGCAGAGCTCTATTCCTCAACACAGATCCTCTATCTCTGCTTATATCCAGAGTTGTCTAATGTGAAAAATCGAAGTCTGGCTGCAGAGAGCCTTTAAAATCTATCCTGATCCACTGTGTTCCCCCATGATTAGTGATGCATGATGCTTTCAAGGCAACTCTAATTCAGGCAAGCCTTAGGAGAATAAAACACTCAAAGGTAACAGCTGACCCAGCACAGACTGGTCGCAATGGAGCTGGGAATCAGTGAAGTTCAAACACAGCCATGCTATGGGAAGAAAGGAGAGTGTCAAGGAAGAAATGAGTCAGGAGGTAAAGGCAGCACAAGCTAGGCATGAATGGAAGTCAGCTAATTAACCCTGAGAAATGCAACTTTTGAAAGGAAAACTTGTTTACTGCCCTAGATCAGTGATTCCAAAGCCTTGTGGGCAAATAGATTTTTGAGCAACTTTCAAACTTTCTCACGCAGTCCCACAGCTGACAAATTGATGCATTTAGCTGCTGAATGCAGCTCGCAGGGCCTATGGTGGCCTTGCTGAGCAAAGGTGCATGGCTGGGGAACAACTGCCTTAGCATTCCTCCACCAAAGTCTGACATAATAAGTCTCTTGTCATCTGTTTAGGTACCAGCCTGGTTGTGCCAGTTGTGTGTCTAAGCAGAAGAGCCTAATTCCTATTGCCTGGGCATTCCAGGGGCACACAGACCCCACTCTCAAGCTGTGATTTATGAAACCAATCCCTCATGGCCTGACTCAGAAACCTCAGAAAGAGGTTTCTCTACTCAAACACAGATAATAACTATGTTCTCCCGATATGTAGTAATACAGAAATGTTTCTTTCTTTATTCCTAGGCTTTTGGTCTAAATACGTTACAGCTTTATTGAAATCAACTTCTTTCACTAAAGATTCAGTGATAAATTACTCCAGATTGCAGCACACGATAAATCAATCTTACCTCCCCATGTGATTTGTAACTCAGAAGTTTGAAAACATCTTTTAAACAAGAGACACATTTACTTTTATTGAATCAAACATTATTTGACTGATTTTGGTTTACAGATACAAATGATGGACAGTTTTCTAGACTCCCTTCAAATCTGTGGCACTTTGACCCTGGACTGTTAAAAATCAGCTTCCAAAATTGAATCCTTTTCACTAGCAGTAATCTTGCTTAGTTCAAGCCTACCAGCCACAATCACCTTGCTCACTTATCAAGTCCTTATAAAAGCAGCTGAGCACAGCATCAGAACCTATTTATCTATTTCTCTTCCCATATATTAATTTCTAGAATTCTCCACAATATGCATACCAGAGTGTTTCATTCCTATTACAGCAAATACAGAAACACATTGCAGAATGTGGATTATTTCACACAGATTCTGGCACATTTAAGATCTCGATTTCTCCACTTTTTTTTTGAAGCAAATTAATGCTCAACTCAAAATCAGGTTTTTAAGCACAGTTCCTTTTTCTCACTCTTATCACTTAAGCAATAACTAGGAGATTATCAGATATTCTAGCACTATCCTGAAGATAAGCATAGTCTGATATCTGATGAACTCCTAATGAATATACTGTTAATTGCATAACCTTCCTTCAGTACAGTAACTTCTCTGTTCATCAAGGGCATGGATTAAACAGCTTCTCTGCTTTAGAGCATCCTTCTAATTAATAATATATTCTTCCCACTTCTAAATATAACCTATAACGAGATGCTTTAAAGAATCCAAGCTGCACCTTTCACCAAGTACTTTTGATCAGAAGAAAACGAGCCCGAGTTTGTTCAGACAACAGAGTCTGCTTTAACTGCGACTGGCAGCTTCCCCACGGGCCCACTCCTGAAAGGCAGCAAAACCTACTTCAAGTGGGTTGTGGCAGCAAAAACCTGCCAATGGCACAAAACACCTTCCTCTACTGAAAACATAATGTCTTGTTATCTCTGAGGATATTCTGTGCTGATCAGAGAAGAAAAGACGTATATATAAATATATTAGATATAGATAGTATACATAGATATATATTAAATAACTTCTGCTCAGTGAAAAACAACTCCATGAAAACTTTGCCATCAATCTGCCTATTGGGCAGTCAGCTAATACACTGTGCAAAACCTCACCAACTACGATTTCCATCTGTGTGACATGTCCCCCCTCTCAGAAGTTTCCCCTGGTTTCTATTTGCTGAGGAAAGACAAATCTCCAAGGATCACAGAACAGGAAAAAGGTTTCTTGACACCTATGACCACCTTCAGGGATCTAGGAATGATGATCCACAGTTGGGGAGGAGGAAGGAGAGTGTCCCTCCCCTACCCATGAGGAAACTATTTTCCTGTAACCAAACAAGGCTATTTTTGCCCTGAAAATTCCTTTCCAGTGATCTGGATAGCCAGCTAATTCCCCGACAGAGTACGACCCAGTGTCCGAGCTCACTGCTGCTTACAGCAGCTGGGCCATATGTCTTTACCTATAAACTGTGTAGTTTCACCAATATCTGTTTGCACCACTTGAGAGAACTTCCTATGTTTAAAAGCTACAGGATCACTCAATCAGCTGAATCTTTGCACAGCAAAAGGCTGTCATTTCTACACCAACACCCCATTTAAATCACAGCAAATCTTTGAGACAGGTATTTATTTTGATTTAAAGACTTCAATTGGTAAAGATTTCTGAACAAGTGAGTCCACTTGTTTATTTACCACTCCTGTTAAGAGCTGTACCCTATCTCTCGTTCTTGTCCTTATCTCTAGTTCTCTTATCTAGATTTGGATTTTGTTCACTGGATCAAATTATGCTGTTTCTTGCTAAGAAACAGCTCAAGAAACAACTGCGTAATTAAGTCTCTTCTCTAAGGAGACAGGTGTAAATTGATAAAGGCAACTCTCAACCCCCTCCAGTAAATCACATACCCTTCTAATAAGGCATATTTTCCAACTCTATAATAATGTGAGCCTTGTGAGATTGTTTACAACCCCTTGTCTAATAGCCTAATTTATAGCAGCTATCCATCTCTTTTACCACCTCAATCGCCTATTCTTCAACACGGCCTCTAATTATTTCGTAAACTACATTTTTTATAACTTTTATGCTTAAGTCATATCACATATTACAAAATACATCCAGTAGCTTATTAATACACACAGTAGCTTATTAACACACACAGTAGCTTATTAACAAGGTCATGATTCAATCCAACAAAGTGAGACAACTCCTGTTTTCCCTAATGTGTTGACACAGATTTTAATTTATTTTTTAAAAAATCTTGATGTATTACATTCCATTATCAGTCTCTCTACAGTTTTCTTCATCTCTCTATAGTTTTCTTCAAAAATAATAAAAGTATGATGTGCTCAATTCTCTTGCCCAGAGAAGCTGTGGCTGCCCCATCCCTGGAGGGGTTCAAGGCCAGGCTGGATGGGGCTTGGAGCAACCTGCTCTGGTGGGAGGTGTCCCTGCCCATGGCAGGGGGCTGGAACTCAATGATCTTTAAGATCCCTTCCAACTCAAATGATTCTATGATCAGCTCTAAGCACATAGAGCTTGGGGAACTGAACTGTGTATTGTAGCATTTGGAACTCAAGTCTTGGACTGCAGACCTTCTACAGCAGGTTCTGCATAGGCCTCAGTTTAACCTTTTCAACTCCCATGAAAATACTAGCTTTTACTAATTTACTGAAAATTCCAGCAGTGTTCCAACCTCTGTAAAATAAAAATAATATTTTTTAAAAAAATAAAATAAAAATACCGATCAGAACACTCACTGGCTGTTTCTTTCAATGAGTTTGCTAGTACTTCTCTTTTAAAAACACGAAACTCTAATAGCTGAGCTTAGTAGCAGGCATGTTGTTAAATATGCAAATGTATCATCTTTCTCCACTTTCTGAACAGAAATTAGAAGTACTCTTGGTATTTTTAAATTTTTTGTCACTGGTTCACTTTCATTTACTAGTGTCACACTATACAAGGATTTGCTTTTCACACAGATAAAGAATTCCTTACAGTCCTTAGTATACCTCACCATAAACTTTTTATGCCTACTTCTGTCCTTCCTGATTCAATGTCTTTATTATCTAAATAACTCTTACATCTAGGCTGCGATGGTTTCAACTCTCAACATTATAGGTTCCTTATGCTGATTTCCTATGGAAACAAAGTTTCCGAATATGAATAAGCCCACTTCCCCCCAATCTATTTCTCTGCCCTCATAAATTCTAAATGCAGTGGCCAAATCAAAGAAAATAAAAAATAAAATAGAATGATAAGAGGTCTCAAGGAGCTCCTGTAAGGTCAGTGAAAATAGATGACTGGGCAAAATATTCTGACAAAACAAAAGGCTGCCATATAAGCCCAACCTATATGGGAAGACAAATAATGCTCGCAGGAGGAAACTGGGAAAAACTTTTAATTGGAATTTTTAGCCCTCTTACGCATCAAAAAAATCAATCAAGACCAGAACATAAATGAATAGGGAGGGGGGTGGGAGAAAAAATAAAAATAATAATAAAAAAAAATAAAATCAAACTTCACTGGTTCTGGTGCACCTGAAGCTATTTTCAGCAGGAAGATGTTCTTTACACCCCTAGCATAACTAAAAGCGGTAGAACAGATCTCTGAGACAAAGTTCTGTTGCCTATGTAGAAGGCAAGTTTGCTTTTGGTCTAGATAAAGTAATTTTTATGACTTTCAAGTTGAAAGTACACCTCATTTCTTATGCAGGTCAGCTATAATTTCCCACGCAGCCACCTAAGACTTGAAGGAGTCTGATGTCAGAACTTTAAATAACTTGCTGCACTTGCAGTGCCTAACCTTTCCAAAACCTTCTCTGACAATGAGACAGACTTGTCTTTATGTAGGTTTTTACACCCGTCCGCTGCAGGAGAGAAAACACGCAGAGCTCAAGGGGAAAAAGAGTCCAGCAGACTGCAAGAGCTTTGCTCTATGAGTCAAAGCATCTGCCTCATCCCTGCTTCACACTAAAGCCAAGAGCAGCAAGAACTCACCATCCCAGTCTAACATCAGGGACGTGGGATGACTGGCAAACACGTGGGCACCTTCCACTAATCATCTTATGCCTCGCAGAAAGGTCAGCTGTGCCTCTGTGAGATGGCTCCTCTGCAGTGTGGGCATCTGTGCCATCCTCCCCGAAGAAAACAGATGCCAGTCTGCTAATCTGCTTTTAGAAGAGGGAAAGGAGAGCCTGGCAGAGGTTTGGATCTGTGTCACAATTACAGCCTGGTCCTGCAGCACCGCACACTTGTGATGATCCCAGGCTGGAGTTAGTTACAAAGGCTGAGCTGAAACATCATAACCTTCAAAATGTAAATGAAGCAGTCTCTTACGTTTCCCCTAAAAAGCAACTGGAAGTACAAAAACTGTCTGGAAACCTAAAGAATTCTTCATTCTATTGGGTTAAAAAACCCCATAAAACAACAAGAGTAGCCACATGAAATCAGCAAAATCAAATATCTGTTTCTTACTGTTTGAAATAACCCCAATATCCTGATTGACAATCCCTTGAGAAGTGTGCATCTAACAACATGCAAATGTATTAATGGGGTACATCACACCTTCTCAATAAAGGTAACACTGTGAGGACACACAAAATAGTAAAACCAGCCCCAGCTGGGTTTGCCCCAGCATCCAGATTCTGGCACTATTTTGAAATAGTCTCAAAGAAGTAGGCTATACAGAAAATTAACTGCAAATTCTGTGAGCATGTTGAAGACGACAATATAACATGTTCTTGTTGACTTTTAATCAACAGAACAACCTGACTTGCTCCCTCTGTCCAGTCTCTGCCACCTACACACTCCACGATGTGCAGGAGCTCCGGGCAAGCACATGTTTCTTAAAAGACAGATTCGTGCATCCATGCATTGCATGTACTGGCCTGTCTCATCCATGGTTGCCATAATTGTGCACTGAATCATCACTCTCAAGGACTCTGCATGAGGCTGTTCCTCCTTCTCCTCCTCTCAATCCCCTCCATTCTCTGGATCCAGTCAGTTTTGATTTCTAAATATCTCTGGGGTTTGGGAAAGTGGTTAATAATTACAGTACAGAGGAAGTATGTCAGCACATGTGCAGATTTGAACTATCAGAATTTTTCCTTTGGCTCAGTAGAAGAGAAAAATGTGTCTTGGAAGCCAGAAACATCAGCTCTAGTTCTCATAATATTTGATGAGCAGATAGGGATGTATTCACTCCTTCCGGGACATATGTTACACAACAGCTTCCAGTGGCAGCTGCTTTACACTCTTTGGAAAAAAACCCACTTATTCCAAGCCAGGACCACAGGAGATGAACGAAAAAACCCAAGTAAAGGAGAAGAATATGCAGAATTGTTGTTCGGCTATGAAAAGGTAAGAACTGATCCCAAAACTCTGAAATTCCTGATTTTGCATAATCACTGAACACACTTTTCTCAGGAACTTGAATTGCAGACATTTTTCTTTTCTTTTCTTTTCTTTTTAAATTCTTTTGCACAATTCTAGAGATCTCTTTTCCATTTATTCTGTATCTGGCCATGGGATACTTATTTAGTTTCAACTGACCTTTCCTAAACATCATTCTATAGCGTCAAGCTAATTCCCTTTGAAATGTTTTCATAGTGGTTGTTTCCCTGATATTTAGAAATCACCATGACTAACTCCTCATAGCTTCTTAAATATATGGAAGAAGAAAATGTTACTTTCATTTTATGTTACTAAATGCAGCCACATTACAGTCTGTGTCCTAAAAGTCCTGATGCCAACCTTTAAAAACAGTATTTTACACCATAGGATGAAAATATCATGGGCTCCCATCTCATAAGAAAAAACAGTCACACACATAGAAACTCCTTGCTCACTCATCTGTGGAAAGAAAGGGTAATGCAGAACTTAGACACAGGTGTGCACAGAAGCTGGTACTCATAAGCAAACTGCAACAGCCACAATTGGACAAACAGAAAATCCTTCACATTAGGACTTAAAGTGTGCTCAGAATCCAGGCCACCAGCCATTGGAGGCCACCAACAGTTTAGATCTGTTATTTTTTCTGTTTTCATTGCAAGTATCATTTAAAAGGATTAATTTTGCATTTCAAATAAAATAATGTGTAATGTTTACACTAGCACAGTCTGGCAATGAAAGGAAGGAAAAAGAAGAACAAGCAAAATCCTATTTTTTCTCCGTAATATTGACACACAATACTAAGCATTTCTCCTTAAAGCTTCACAACCAAGATTACTGGCTCACAAGAAGTAACAAGGAATAGGTCAAAACACACTGAAAACAAAGGAGAGTAACTGGTACTGAGACAATGTCACACTGCTGTTCTGCAATGATGGGCTGACTTCTAGACAACCCAAAAATCCATGGTCCCAGTCCAACAGCAGGTGGACCTTTAAATTTCAGGACAGTAAAGCCCAGCTATAGCATAACAGCAAGATGCAAAAATCTAAGAGCACATATGGAAAGGATGCTGTGCCTGAAGGCTATACAGATTCATAACTCCTAATTCTTTTTTTTTTTTAAACTTTCACCCTGATGATTTTAAAGAAGTTGCTTAAGATCAGTTTTTCTCAGAGCCTGTGCACCTCACTGTCCTCACTAAACTACTGATGCATATGCACATGATATTAAAGCATGGACATGGCCAGATGCCTCCCTTCCCACTAGCACTAGAGAAGTAAAGTGCAGAAGAAATTGCTTCCTCAAAGCTGTTAATTTAGGGCATTCAGCTTAGAACAAACTGCCTGTGCTGAAGCAGCCAAATAAAAGTGCATTTAAAAATCGGTAATCTTTTTCAGAATTCTTAGCCCAGAGCCTATAGAAGTTTCCTTGTGTGATTCTGAACCTTGAGGCTTGACTCTTCCCCTTCATTTCTTTGGAAATGGTAACTTAAGAAAATATCTTACTAAAGAGGGGGGAAAAAAAATAATGTTAAGGATAGTGAAAGAGCAACCTTCAACTTAAAATGTCCTCATGTGGTCAACTTTACTAAGTTAACAAAAAAACGTGGCAAAAAATTAGACCAAGAAGAGTACCACAATTAAGAGCTTTTAACCCCGGAGGAATAGCCAACCAAAATTCATAGTCCTATTATTAACTGTGCCTATCAAAGAGGAATATAATTAACAGACACACTCCAACCACTTAGTAAGATACAGCACCTTTTACAAATTCATACCACTCTATTTTTGCAGATGGTGACATTTTTAACCAATCCACTCACCCATGGTCCCACCATGAGGCAGCAGCAGAGCAAAAAAAAAAACCCCAGGTTTCTTGTCTGCCAGACTTGCATCTCAACTACCTTCCTGAGCATGTCATGCAAGTCCCCTGAGAAACACAGAACGATATCTTAATTTGCTACCGCTACCTCAGCATGGAAAGCAGAAGCTGTGCTCCACCATGGGCACCAGACTCCTGGTTCTCCCACCCTTTCCTTTCTCCCTCCTACCTTAAACTGCTGCTCACCTTGCCCTTTGCACAGAGCATCCTGTCCTACTTCTTGCTCATACTCTTTCTCTCCCTCAAATCCACAGGCTCACATTTTTCCAAATGTGTAATAATTTTGTTAATAGAATTGTGCATCTATGTACCTATCACATATGTATGTATATATAAGGGTAACAGCCAAGCCATGCTTGGTCTCAGGTGATCTTATTACTATGATCTTCGTTACACTCCTCCTGCTATTCCTATTTCATTAGTCTTCTTGCTTTACATGAGTCTGTTGTTATAAACCCTACTCTACCCACGCGAGTAGCTCCACCATGGCAAGGAGCTCCGTGCCAGAAGGCAGCTGCATGGGCTTGGGCAGAACCCTGCTGGCTTCAGCAATGCTCTGCTGCAAATGCAATTACTTAATTAGAAAGGAAATGGTGAATGCTCTTACAGGACTCGTGTTTGATCTGCTTTTCTGAAGCACCTCATGTACCCCTTGGTGCTCAAATAATCACCAAGTTTAATCACGATTTGTAAAGTGCTTGGTGACTATCATATAGAGGTACAATTTAAAAGCTCACAGTAGAGCAGTTAAGTGCAAAGAGGATTTAAAAATGTAATTTTAAGGTTGACAATGCTTCTTTAATCCCTTAAAAGCAGTTTAGTTTGCTTTCTGGCTTGAACATAATGGATCAGGAACTGTTTCTCCAAGTTTAACATCAGATAAGCAGTTAGGTAATTATGGAAACAGAATGGAACTTTAATTATGAGAAAAAACATAGATTGTTCTATTGTGATCTTCCACAGCTTTGCTGTTTCTTATAAATGAACATATTGTGCAAGCTGGGACGAAACCATTGATTAAAATAATCAAAAGCCCAGTAAGAAACTTAGACATGTTTTTCCTTTGTAAAAAACAAAACATTGTATCTGACTGGTTGAGAGATTTGAATTACCCCTTCCAAAGCCCACTTCAATTTTTTTTACTCACAGATTAATTTAATTAAATCTATTATTACAGGGTGGCTTTTTTTCATTTTATATAAATTATATAAAAGCGTGGTGTACTCTGATAAAGCCAGAAGATTAGAAAACTTTACCAATAGCTTTTTATCTTACTTCCTCCTGCTTATTTTCAGCTGAAGCAACCTGTTTGATTAACATGCTGTTTCCAAAGCATGCCAGCCGTCAAGCATGTTTGCTTTAAAAGCAAAACATCAGTAGTTATACTTACAGGTACCTGATCAGCTCCTGTTTTAAAGTATCATTAAACACATGGTCAGAGAGGTCAGAGACAGGGAGGAGGCTGTAATTGGAATTATCTACCATGTCAGGGTATTAATTGACTAGTCACCAGCTTTTCTCCAAACACCTCTTTGCCAGGGGAGTGGGTGCTCTGCAGTCGGTGCCAGCCCAGGACACCCACATCAGCAGCAATATTTCAGGGGAGATTGAGTCAGCAGCTGCTCTCTTTTATTTTCCCCTCTTCCCAGGGTCATTCTAATCCAAACAGGGAAGGAAAAGCCCCACAGAACGCTAGGGGGAGAAAGTTATACAAAGGCTAAAGGAGTCAAGCAGCATTGAGACCATACCCATTTGTAAAAGAGATTATGGTTGCAGAAGTGCTTCTTATCAATAGGGAGAATAAAGCCACAAAAGGTCCCTAGATGAGCAAACATAATGAAATCTGCCAAGATGAGTGATAAAAATTACAGAAAGAAAAATTATACAGGTCTCCAGGAAACTGACAAAATTCAGCATAAAACACTTTTCCCTGTTACTTGAGATCTGCAGCTTTTTAAAATTCAAACTAAAAGCTTGCCTGAGTATGTCGCAACATTGGCACTTCACCTCGTATCTGCCATTGTTGGATCTTCTCTATGTTCTATCAAAGGACCAAACAGCATCCAGAACTTCTTAAAAATTCATACCATAAAGGGAAAACTGATCGCAGTGTCACGTTCCACGTGATGCCACCTCCAGCAGCCACAGCACCTAGAAGGAAGCCACCCAGCACCATTGCTGGTAACATCTGCATGGCCACAAAGAGAAAAATGCTGCATCAAGATCCAAGCTCATCCCAAAATAACATGCTGTCTTTTCAGGCTGAGGTGACAACCAACCTGAAGTGCTAAAGGTATCAACAAATGAATTGCTGCTCAAAGGGACCAACAGAATATGAAGAACTCAGGGCACAAAAAGCATTTAGTAGATGAGTATAGACTTAATTTCTAATATATCCTCATTCTTACATGTGCAGAAGAATGTAAGTCTGAAAAGTCTCTGCTGCTATTAAATAATTGTGTTTCTTATCTTGGAGTGAACATTTCATCTTTTATATGCATACAAAGAAACCTCCACCTGTTTTCTTTCTCAGAGGATAGAACAAGCAGCTCAGGTGGCAATTTTAATTGAATGTGTTCAGGCTGTTGCACAAGAATAGCAGAGTATAGACCTGTGGCTGAGAAGAAAAGGTTTTCCCCAACCACCTACACCTTTACTTCATTACAAATAACCCTGCTGGTTCACACAACTCTGCTCTAAAGTTTGACACTTGCAACATGTCTAGAGGCAGGAATTGAAGCAGAATTATACAAATTCTAGCAGAATTCAATATATTAATCACCATTCCTCATTCACATTCCATACAGGGCCGCTATATCTTCTGAAATGCTTGAATACAATACCTTTTTTTTTTTTGTGTCTGTGCATACATGCATTTCTAAATATACAAGTATAATTTCACCCATATAAATGCACACAAAATGGCTAGAAATTAAATGCCTGTTTGTAAAATATGCTAGATGTGCTTCTCCCTGTTAAAAAAAAAAGAAAAAAAAGGGGGGGGGGGGATGTGGAGTGGAAGAAGCATGGTTATGTTTGTGCTAAAATGACTAGTGTTTGCAACCTCTCTGCCAAACCAGAGAATTCAGAGTCTTCGTACAATAACGTGGATCTCATGTAACAGTACACTCGGAGAACTCAAATGACATGGGAAGATGACTACTTGAGCAGTATAAGCCAGAAAAATGGTGGAATAATTGGCATGAGTCCATTCCACGGGAACGTATAAGCATATGCGTTCTAACAAAGCTACTAAGCTAAGCCCTTTGCGTTTTAACACAAAGGATTCTTAACGTGTTTTAATATGTTAAAATACAAGAGGGAAAGGGTGGGCTGAAATCTGTCACCTCAAATATAACCACTGAATGGACCATCCCTAGAAAGGAGGCTTGAAGCTGAAGCAAAGCCCTGATTAGGGCTCTCGGCAGCGATGGGAGCTCACTGCATCCCAGGAAGGCAGAGGGTGAAGATCCACACTACCCTCGCACGGGCAGTCAGGGCCATGCCTCACCCCGGAGCACAATCTGACTGAAAGCATCTCAGAGAATTAAAAATCTCCAGTGGAAGGTTTAAATTACATAAATTATCTACCAAAGCACGCAGAGACTGCATATTAAACCACTCTTAATCACGATCCTAATCCTCAAGGAAGCAGGATGGAGTATCATGAGACCCTTATTAAAACTGCAAATGATTTCAGTAGGAGTTTGTCCTGAATGAAAACATGATCCTACAACTGTACAAGTGGAGAAAGAAAGGAAAAATACCTATAAAGGAAAAGGTGGTGGAACTAGGAATCACAACTTCAACAGACAATTCTTTATGATACTAAAACCAGCAGCTCTTTAAACATGAAAAGTGTTAAAGTAATGTAATTTGCTATTCACTTATTTTCCTCACACCATAATTCACCCATTTAAGAAAGGAAAAAATATTTGCTTTCTATGCTCTTTCAGTGCAATACTGCTTCATTTAGTTTCATTTCAATTTTCAAATTATGTTTTGCTTTTGATTCCTAGAAATAATTTCCTTTTTACATCAGCCCTAGCGAGTAAACCAACCATGATCCCTAACCTGCCCAATTAAAAAACCAAAAATATAAATATAAAAGTCAAGTAACCTGAATTTCAGAAAGCAAGCAACAAGAGAAAGGAAAAAACGAAAGCACTAGGCAATAAAAAGCTGCTTCAGATTTCTGAAAACCTTTAAGTTTTTACTATTTCAGTATTTATGGACTGTTAAATAATTACACATACAAGAGCTTCACATGCTCAACTTTCATTTTCCTGCTATTCTCTCCTATTGAAATAAGTGCAAGATTAATTACAGCCAGAAAAAGGCAGCATCAAACCCTTTTATGACCATTCTTGTTTATGAACTGCATGAACACATTAGACCAATAGGAAAAATACTTAAATGCCAATGTTTAAATCTTTGTAGCAGTCAACTATCAAAAGCTCAAAGTCGATCTGAGGTATTGAGGTATGGGAACACTGCAAATATCAAAGCTTGCAATGCTACATGAAAAAGTGACTTTCTCACGAGGTAACACTGTTTAAGAAAAGAACAATAAAAACATCAGAAAGGACCCGACAGGTATTTTATATTGGTTTTCCTATTGGATTCAGCTCGCTGAATAGGTCACTGAGACATAAGCTCTAACCACCTTCCCTTAAGGGAAAAACATGTTTTGTTTTGAACAGGTATTAAAACTTCAGCACGGGTAGAATTGGAGCACAATCATTACACACCCTAAATTCACTTACATTTCTAGGTAGGTAAAATGCTGAGAGCATCACAGTCATGTACTCATCAAAAAGGAGATGTAATTCGCTGCTCATGACCCACAAATAAAATTATCCCACTACTAGGGATAAACAGCCAGGCTTTGAGTCTGCTGACTTTCTTTTGATGTAAAAGGATAATTACACGCTTCAAGAAAAGGAACAGGATGCAGGAAAAACTGGATTTGTTTCCTTACCCTGTCAAAGGCTTCTTGTGCTAGAACCTATACTTGTGGGATATCCTTTGGGATATTGAGGTCAACTTGGGGTTGCTCAATAAGGAGACACCTGGAGGCACTCGAAGCAGTTCTGTAGGTTAAGGAATCAGAAGCACTTGGGAAGCAAGTATACATTGACAAGCATACAGGATGATTGCATCAGGAGTGAAGGTACATTTGTGACAATCTGAAGAGTTATAAACACTTAGGATAAAAAGGACTTTAAAAAAATCTGCACTGGACTTTAAGCTATGATCCGTAGGAACTGCTACTCTGTTAAAAGGCCTCAACAAGTCTTGTCCAGCTCTAGTGTATTGTTAAACACTTCCACTTCCATGGAGTTTCCAAGAGTCTAGAACTCTTTGCTATGCAGTCCTGGAAGCTAAGTAGCATAATAAGGACATAAAAATTAATTAATTTTTAAGTTATATTTTGGATGTGGTAAAGCTTTGACAGAGGCGAGTGAATGATGCAAAAGATGTATCCTGGTTGTAGAATTGTATAATTTCCAATTATCTGACAAGATAATGTGAAACAAGAGACTACATACAAGGACAGGTTGAGGAAACAGCATTTGTTCAGCCATCAGAAGAGAAGGCTAAAGAAAGATTTTATTGCTGCCTTCAACTACAAAATAGAAGGAACTAGAGAAGGTGGAGACAGACTCTTTTTAGTGGTGCACAGTGACAGGATGGGAGGTGACAGACACATCCTACAAGAAAGGAAATTCTGGTGAGATATAGGGATTTATTTTCATTAATAAGCATGGTCAAACATGAATACAGGGGTCCACTTTCATGAATACATGGGGTCCTCCCCCCATTTCATGGACTAGAGGACCCCCAGAGGTCCCTTCTATCTTAAATTGTTCCATGACTTCATGGAGAAATGATTACGGGTTTTTTTCATTCTATCCTGTCTCAATAAATTTGATCACCTTGACAAATCAAAGCTTTCATCATTAGCTCTACAAACCAGTCTGGGCATCTGGAAAATGAGATTCCCTCTTTCGTGTCATGCCAGGAGGATCCTGTAGCTCTAGAAGTGCTCCCACATCCTGTACCTTGTCCTATATTAGTTTTACAGATGCGGTAAAAACCTGGGATATGGTCCTCAGCTGCTGTAACTCAGCAATGCTCCCAACAGGAGACAGCGACGGGGAACAATTGCAGGGGGGCACTGACAAGATTAACGAAGATGCTGTATTTTATGCTGGCAATAGCAAGTTAGTGTAGTGGGAATGTTGTTAAACAGAACGGTCTTTAATTTACATGTTCCGCTGCATTTGCAATACCCACCACCTTGTCACATATATACAAACAGATCTGCTCTTAATGTCAGGGGGGGAAACTAAGGAAAAAAAAAAAAAATAATCATCGCTGTTACTGCCCCAGGTCCTAAAACCTGATATCTGGCTGTGCCTGGATGACTTGGCCTAGTTTGTTCTTTTGCTACTTGAAGTTCAGTGGCCCAGTATATGTGATGCCCTGAATGAGACAGTTCACCCTCCTCAAGGATAAATTCTCCAAGGCCAAGGAACAGTTTATTAAGTCACTTCCCACAAAAGCACAATAACATCACCAAACTCACTCAGTCATGCAGGGGATCTGGATCAAGGAAAAATAATAAAGACGTAGTATCTTTTGGGGTGAAGAGAGAGCTGGGAGAGGACTATGCATTTGGGGGTGAGCAATACCACCAGCATTACCAACAGTTACAGGAATTTGCATTTGGGCAACCTACTAAAAACAAGGACAGAACTGATCACCACTGTGACAGATCAGCAAATGCAGCAGCCCACAAAGCGCTGAGAACCATGGAAAATACCCATTAAAAATATAACTGTCAAGTTTGGATACATCTCCCCAAACAATTTGTGACATGTACTTCAAAATAAAAATGCATGAACTGGTACTGTATTTCAAACCAACATTCAGGGGTTGATTTTATATTACGTATCCATTTAAAAATCTATTTCCAGACCTGCTACTTACTAAACCTGTTATTAAATCATTCCCCTATTAAATGCAATAAGAATTCAGGTCTCTCCTCTTTTCCTTCCTCATAACACCCTACTGTACCTTTCTGTATAATAATTTCCACTCTTAACTAGGAGAATGTCACATATCTGATAAAGTAGTAAGTGGTGAGTTTATGCTGCCTGCATTCCTCGATCTCATTATATATACAATGTCCTAAGGCAAGAGTTTGCCAGCTTAGATTTTCACTTGCTCTATCCCTTTAATTTGTGATCCCATCAGTGCTGTTACTGTTTGTTAGCACTTGTTATTATTTTTCTCCAGAGATTTTTTTGTTTAAGTCACTGGTTAAATAACCAACATACTTCATAGGGAAATTTAAAATTTCTTTCTTGTATAAAGCAGAATGATTCAGTACCAGTGCTGGAACAGCATTAGGTAGATAACATTCATTTTGCCAGAGGTCTCTCTTAGCTCGGTAAGAAAAACGACTGCCCTTCCCCCTCTCTCAGCTTCCAGAAACTGGATAAGAGAATAGTGAGGAATCTTTCCATATGCATAAGCAAAGCCTGTGCATATCAGCAGTGGCTGCACCATGGCTCTAGGGCGATCAGTGAGCCACACTGGGTTGCTTTTAGTGAGAGCAATGAAAAATAAGTCTAGGGCTCTGGCCATGGTGGTCTCTCCAACGGGAGAGTACATGTAGGTTACCCAAGATGTCCTTGCAGTTGGCAGAGGCTGCTGCTGTACAGCCTTGCAGCAAACAATTGTAAGATCCTCAGTGTTTGAGCCTACTCTGAGGTCAAAAATATTTTCTGTATCTCAAAACAGCTGCTGGCGAGGGATGTGGGAGTTGCAGGCGTCGGGCTGACAGAGCACTAACTCTACTCCCACTGCTTCCAGACATTCTGCTATCCTTTTTAATGGCTTGTGGGGAGCTCCTTGCATGCTAACAAGCTGGCACAAGGAAGATTAAACCCATTATCATTTCACAGCACCTTCCAGCAATGGCAGTTTTGCACCCACTGTAGGCTCTCCCTCCTGGCAGGTAGGGAGAAGCAGCAATGGCTGACATCAAACAGAAGGAAAAGTCTCCTTTTCCCCTGGCTATTTTCTTGGCATGCATCCTGAAAGGCCAAAGTGGTTCAATCGCTTTACATCTGAGTAGCCAACCCTTCCTGAACAGAGGCCTGGTTCAGGCAATTGATGAATCTAAAAAAGCTTTGGGTCAAGGAAGAAGAGGCTGAAAGTTGGCATGCCCAGGTACTAACTCTTCCCCTTCTCCATCAGGAGCAGCACTGCAGCACAGTTAAATGGTGTTTCTTTATTCCCTCTTACTCACCATCCTATTTCTTTTAAGTATGTTTCTCAAAATAACTTTCTTCTCTTCAATATTAAATTCCTCCTCCCTCTCCTCCCTCCTCCAGCCTCAATCAATGGAACTTCTCAAATTGTGAATTTGGTCCCTCCTGTCCCTTGCAGATAGCACTAATTTATGAGTTCACATGGCTTTGCTTATGTTGATTTAGGGGATCTCTGCTTCTACACAGAAACAACAAATATAATAAACCACATCTGCCCCCCAAACTGACAGCATTTCTGATGAAGACTTCAGAGAGAACAGATCCAGCCCACAAGATGCCCCCGAATAGACCAGCTTACAGAAAAGGGGGACACATTTCTTTGAAATCTTAATATAAATTAAATGAGACAAAATAAATTCTGAAGACAGATAATAGCACTAAAAAAACTGACAGATGGCAGAACACTGAGGCTTAGTAGCAACACTCACATGTTACATGAATAATTCACTTGGACAAACCTATGGATATGTGAGTACATTTAGGTTAAGGCTCTGGCTCGAAGAAAAAAGGAGAAATATAAGCAGTTTCTTATTCACGATGACCTATTTCAAACCAAAATGCTGGATAAACATCTTTTCCAAAATCAGCCAATGCTAGAAAATAACTGACCTTAACTAGCCCCATAACCTACAACAGGGAGAAGTCCTATAGATCTCATCAGCTGAGAATTCAATGGGACTCAAAAAATATACTTAACACCTATTGCGCCCAGCTGTGTTTGGTGGCTTGAAGAAAATGCAGTTTAAAAAAAAGTAATAATTGCATGAATAGCAGAAAAGGCCCTAGAAATATGTGATGCCATATTATTTATCCAGCACAAGACAAGTCATGCTGTCCTGAGACTTGAGGATGGGTGGCATTCCTAGAGAGTATTGTTAGTATTTGTTAGGTATTTTTTAGGTACAAGGCTGAGCAACTTTAGTGAGTGGGGAAACATAAAAATTACTGTTTTGCTTTTGCAGCTGTGTTATCTAAAACAAAACAATACAAAAATGTTACATTTTTGTGCTCACTGATTGGTAGTCGGGATGTTGTGTCCCCATCTCAAATGCTCACATAAAGGTATCTCTAAACACACCACAAAAACATTCAGAAAATAAAAAGCTATTTAGTAGGTGACTAGATATTGAGAGAAACTGCCTTGTTTTCATCACATTCTAAGCTAGAAGTACTCCTAAAATGCAACAGTCAGCATGATCAATGCTCTTAACCCCCTAGCTCAAATGGACTATGGACAACATCCCAATGTTGCATTCATCGAGGAATAACCCTAGATCCTGGCAGAGGTGCTGGCAATTATGTGGCCTGTCTGAAAGCAATTGATTTTATAGAGCAGTTTGATCTTGTCAGAGGTGAGAAATCTCCATTTCCCACCCTGCCCCTTCTCTAGGGAAGCTCCTCAGTGCAGACTCTTCCAAAGGGCTGTGCTGCATTTCTAAACAGGAGAATAGGATGCTCACAGTCATTGCAGCCATTCCTCAGCCCCAGGGAGAAATCCCAGCCCTGCTTTCATCAGGGAGAAAGAGAATGGGACTGGAGGGAGGGACCATGTGGGAATGTCCAATTATACATTTTGTCCCTCACTACATTTTCTGTCTATTATTACAGCCTCTTCTTTGCCCTTAAATAGAATTTACACACATAAAAAGCTAGGCCTTTTACATTAAGGTTATAAATCAAAAGCAAAACCTAGCATTCCAGTTATTTTGTTTAATAGTCCACCAGCTTCATACCTTATTGTGGTCTTGACCTGGGGTGGTAGGAAGACCTACAAACACACGTGAATTAACCCAACAGCTTATGCATTACCAGATTGATTTTGTTTCCTCACAGAGCAGCCTTTGAGAACACTTTGACAAGGATACAAAACATCTGTAAACAATGTCCTTACTGTGAAAATTAAAGCTTATAGCTATCAGCAGTCATAAGATTAAAACTACTTGATCTTCACCTGATTAAGCGTGAAGTTCAGATCCGATAATCCTACAAAACAAGGGAAGGTCCAAAATTCTAGTTGCAGAGGCTTTGAAGATGCGATGGCAAGCTTTTAACCGGTACAGACAGAGACATTGGCTTCTCCTGTGAGCTCGTCACAAGTCAGACATAGGCTTGTATCAAGTATTCTGTGAGCACTGAGACACAAGTTTGTGCACCCACCACACAAAAATTGATCTATTTTGGCTAAAACTCATAACAAAACCTAAATGTCTTATGCTGAGGCAAAGCATGGTAAATCTGCTCAAGTAGCTATAAACAAATAAAATATGGCATAGTAATGTGCTGTAGTCATTGAGCTGGTTTCAAAGCCCTTGTATTTAAAAAAAACCCCAAACAACAAATTAAGAATTGGTCCATACAGGTACAAGCTCTTTCAGTAGGAATTCCCAATTCATCTATTAGGCATTTCCTACAGAACGGGAACAAACTTCCTCCTGTGTCAAGGCGACACTGGCCCACTCCCATTAGCAGTGGGGAGATGTTTCAAGGACGATCTATTTTTTTTTGAGAAGTGTCAATTTCAGTGTCTTAGAATATTCCAAGCAATTAAGAAAAAAAAAAAAAAAGTATCACAGAAACCTGAACAAATTACTTTCCTCTCAGGATAGCAGTCCTGTACAATAACAATTAGAAGCTCAGGTCAAGTCTCTTTTGTGATACTTGAGTTTTAAGGCCAATTTCCCCAGAGAATGAAGTAAGCAGGGACAAAAGGGAAAATGAAATGGCTAGAAAAGGAATGGAAGATATTAAGAGACATTGTGAGGGCAATGGTAGTTGCTTAGTTATTCAGCCCCCTTCAGACAATCAGGTAGAGGAAGCAGCATTAATAAGACAGCTTTTGACTAAGGAGGATGCAGGGCAAAAGACCAAGACATACAGTACATAAATATGTTAATGCAGTTACTGAAATAAGTTTTTCCATAGTCTGTATATGGCTGCAAAAATGACTCCTTCATTTTACGCAAGAGAAGTGCGTTCATCCTTCTTAATTAGGGAGAAAGTAGGACTGGTACAAGGCTTAAAAATAAAAGTATGGTTAATTTTGAAGTCCTCTATGTGCCCCATTCTGGTAAAATCTGATCAAATGCTTCCTCCAACACTGCTTCTGACTCATGGGAATGTATTTGTGAAGTACATGACTGGAAATTCAATAGGATGATTTGTACTACTTTCTTGGTCTGTCCAAGAACAAATCTGCAGACATAAGTAAGCATACAAATAGAAATCTACATATTAGTGTTTCCATTAAATCATCACTGGGACTTCCTTCAACTCAACATCTTCATAGTTCTAGAAGAACAGAGCATGAATGGATCTCCTCAGAGAGTCAACTGAACAAGATAAAACGCGTTACATGAAAATCACTTACTGAACCAATGGGTTTTTTGAAAGGTGTTACCTGCAGTTAACATCTGTCATACTTACTCTCAGCTTTAGTTATTTTATAGTGCTCATCTTTCATCTGCTATTTTTTTCTTCATTTGTTCTCAGAGGCAAAAGAAAAAAAAAAAAGAAATTGAGCAATGCTCTAACACTGCAAAGTTCCTCTGTAACGAAAGAAGGGAGAGCTGTCTGCAGTGATGAGAACCCCCAATATGCTACCAGGCAAAGCACTGCAAATCTGAGTTTCCAAAGGCCTGATCCCAGGTGAGTGAGAATCTTTGTGTGCTGCTGCTGATCATAAGCCCTACAACCGGATAAACTGTAACACACCTAGAGATGTTTTCCATCCCCTTACAGACTGAAATACACACTCGATGCCGCTGCCTGTATCATGGTCTGGAAAACTGGTACATTTGCAAGTTTGGAAACCATCTGATTTGAATGACCTGAATCTTGTGTGTCTTCAATTTCTGTTCTAACAGAAGCAAAAGTTCACAGATCATCTTGTAAGCACTGGGAACACCACCTCCAATTTCTCTACACTTTGGTAACACAACAGGTCTGAGAAACACCACTTTTGTGTATTACTCACTGCATGCTGCTTCCGATTCGTCTGACCCATCAGGACATTCCTCTTCACCATCACATTTCCACCGGGCTGGGATGCAGTGGCCATTGTCACAAGTGAAATCTGACTCAGCACAAGTTTTCTTTGCTGCAAGAAAAAAAAGCAAAAGTACTTGGCATGAATATAAGCAGTGCAGAAGACCTCCATCATATCCAGTCCCACTAAGGATGATACTGATTGCCCTGTAATGAGGATTCATTTCACAGTCAATATTGCTTCTTCATGACAGAGTCAAACAGGTGTCAAAAGATGGGCATTCCTTCTTGTCTTATTCCTCCATTATTTAACATGGATTCAGTCTTTTATGTCTTTTTCCACACATTCAAAAACTAGGGTTGTGCTTTTTCAAAATAATTTTGTAAGGCTTTTACTACAAAGAGCTGTTGCCTATATAGAACTGAAAGCGTGCTGCATGATTTACAGACAAGTAAGACAAACAAGTCTCACCCTTGGAGTACTATAATAATGTTTTTATCTATGCAATCTATCCATGGCTTTTTAGTACATATGTCACCATAGTAGATGATCATAAAGCACTCCTCCAAACAGTGAAAATCATTTCATTAAATGTCAACCACTCTGCACAAATGCTTTGCTTACATTAATCTAGGACTTGAAAAAGATGCAGGAGATGAACTCAAGTAATTAATTGGTCTATTCCTCTCTGCCGGTGGCACAGCACCATCACTGCCCTGCAATACAAATCAGCATCTTTCCACTGCAGCAGAAAGTAACCTACAGATATCTGGCCCCTTTGGTTCCAATGTGAGCACCAGTCACTCACTACTTTTGCAATGGTGACTTCAATGACTTTTCTGCCAGGAACTGGACTGAAGAGCCGTGCAGTGAGTCACAATCAATGGCTCAGTCTCAGTGTTACTACCCTCGAAGTGCAAGATTCTATGCCTGACTGGTATCTACTGTTGTTAGTGATCACTTTACATAGGAAGTGGTGGTGGGGAGAAGATTTGTTTCTTCCCTCTTCAAAGCTGCTCAGCACCTAATAGGATCACAGGAAAATTCAGGTAGTAAAGGACCTCAGGAGGTCATCAAGTCCAACCTCCTGCTCCTGCTCTGAGGTCAGGCCAGGTCACTCTATGTTGTAGCCAGTCTGGTCTTAAGCCCCCTAAAATGGAGACAGTGCAACCTCCCTGGGCAACTGTTCCACTGCTTAGCTGCCCTCACGGTGAGGTTTGAGCTTGGTAAGTCATGTGCACACAGCATTACTACATCAATACTTCTCGCAGCAAACATTTTCAAAGCATTAAACATAACAAATAAGCCTCCGGGGTTTGATTTTTTTCCCTCCCTTTTTTTCTTACATGAGCTGCTGTCAGGGAGGGAACCATATTAAATATGGGTCATGTGCCTATGCAGGAAACACGGAGCATTACTGCGTGAGGTGCTGGAGAGGTCTACATGGCACAAATTAAACACTCATTTTCTAATACACAAAACATGCATCCTCCCTGAGCAGGCATCCAGCAGGAAAACGCTGCAGAGCATCACTAAGCAGCTGCACAATCTCTCAGGAAGCACTTTTTATAAAGAGAACATATATTTACTTCCCGTCTGTCACTGAGCCAGACTCATAAAACCAAAAAACTTAATTTTCTCTTCAGTCATTCAAAACCAGATATTATGAACTAATAGAGGAAAAAAACCCAACCTTATATAGATCATGAGTTTTACAAGAGACCAGTCATACATTCTGATCTTCCAAAGATCTTGCAGATGTCATCAGAAGCAACAGACCTTCTCCTAATCATCTCCAGTTAGAAACCCGAAACTTGTGAAACTGGCTAATAAGCATCACTTCTGATTTATTTAACATCAGTTTGTTTTAATTAATCTGATGTATTCAATGGTCAGAAACTCTCACCAGATACAGATGGGATATGCACACACTTCCCAGCTCGCTGTGAAGCTGAGTAAAATGTTTGTATCTGCTGTCAGGGGACACCTAAAAATGAAACAATCACATCTCTATACAGAAAGCAGAGACTAGTATAATCCTGGAGACATAAGGAACTTAATTTTAAAAATGTATTTAGTTTTACACTAGTGCTCTCAGTGTCGTAATATCTTATTTTCCATAGAAAAACTGTCCTATGACTCATTCTCTAGAGATTCAGACAGCAACTACTTTTCCACCTCAAAATAATCCTCCCCTTTTTCCATCAGTCTAACACTGATCACTGCTATTTCCGGGACATTTGGACGCGAGCGAGGGGTTCAGCCACAGAAAGGAGTGTAACAGGCATTCCCTTCCACACGGCCAACCTGCTCACAGCAGATGGTGGCACTGATTGCTTTGTTCCCCTGACGCTGCTCTTCGGCAGCACAATTAATAGATTGCCAGGATTCACAAAAGGGAGAGAGAAAAGCGTTACTGACAGTCCCGGGGCGTCACTTGGGAGGTGTTAATGCGCTCCCTGAGTTCAGCTCCTCTTTGCAAAATGAAGTTGGGCACAACTGTCCATCAGCAGTGGCCTAACCAAAAGGTGTCATCCCTGTCCACATGCCCACCCAAAGGTCCAACACTCTTGCAGCAGATAAATCTGCAAGATACAAATGCATTTGCTCCTTTGTTTGAACCTACGCTGTCCGATCTCTTAGAGGAGCATGATTAAGGGACGAGAAGCTCATACCTTTCTAGGATTATTATATTTACTTCTACTATTATTTTTAACTATTTCTGCTTTTTATTATTTATATTTTATATACTCTATTCTAAATAATTTGTTATTATCTTTTACTACTGTTACTGTCCAACACACTGGGTCATGTCTCTGCAGACTGTCTTACTTCCAACCAGCTCTGCTTTGTGTTACGAATAGCAACCTAGATTATTAAATTTGAGAATAGTGAAGCATTGCCTCATTTCTCACCTCTAATGCAAGACTGGAATCACTTGATTTCCAACCAGATTCACCTTCTGGCACTCAATTGTGATGTCTCTGGGATCACCACACAGGCAGGGGAACAGTTAATTAAAATATCAGCTCTCCGTCTTTTTCTTCTTTTTCTTTTTCAAGTCTGATAACCTTTTCTATTAATCTCCCATGTTATACACCCTTCCCCTATCAATTCTCTATTAAAAATTCATTGAGGCTCACACCATAAATTGTCAGTGGTGCATTAAAATGTAAAATAAATAAATACATTCCATTTAGACAATGGAGAGGACATAGGTTCATTTTATGGTTTCACCTGGCTCAGAAATAGTCAAGCAAAATTAATTGTTCCCCTGAGATCCATTTCCTTTGCCGTAAGCAGCCCAGGCAGCCCTGCTCACATGTCTCTTCAACATGAACATAAACAAACAAGAGTAAGTAGTCACAGCATCCCTGCGCCTCTGCTCCTCGGGGGGCAAACCGATACCTGGAACAAGAAAAGAGAAGGCTACTGAAGCGTACACAGAGCCTTTCATCTCCCCTGCTCAGATGCAGAGAATGACACCAAAGAGACTGCTTTTCTTTTGACTCTTGCTTGATTTGCCTTCAGTACCTGCTTTTCCTCTCTCACATCTGCAGCTGGACAGACATGTCAGAAACGGCAGGGTGGAAGCTGGCGCCTGCGCAACCAGGGCTGAGCCCTGGCTTGGGAAGCTTTCCAAAGGAGGACTTGGTCAAAGGAAGTCATTCCTGCTCTTCCCACAAAGAAAGGCAAGGGGGGAAAAAGAAGGTTTCGACTTTATCCAGCCATTACAGAAAAATACCCTTGCACACCAAGTTTTAAACTAAACTGCATCATAAACAAACATGGTTCCTCATTTTGCAAAACGTCCTTTTCCTTCCCACTACTCTCATCACTTATCCCGAGCTGCAAGTAAGAGCTCATGGCTGCAGCAAGTTAAAAGCAAAGAACCCAGGGAAACCCGTTTAGAATGTGAACATTTATAGAGGGAATTCATAAAAAGCAATCACTGGGGATATGTATAATTAGACTGGAGGAAATAAATACATACTGAAAGGAACAAATCTTGTACTAGTGAGGAACAGGGACTAGATTATCTATATGTGACTTCTAAATTCCCAAAGTTTCTCTCTGGAAGGCCAAATCCCTGAAACAGGTATCCGAATCTACTTTACAAATCCATCATTTATTCTTTCTTCCTATTTTTAATAAACCACAGTATCCTCCCAGTACCCTCACAAGCCCCCATTTAACCTCACTTAACTTTTGCCTCAGTTCTGCTGAGAAACATCTTTACAGTTACTCCTTTTAAAGCACCAAACCCTCTGTGATTCAATTTCCAGTTCATGCCTCTTGTTTATTCCTATTTTTCACATCTGTTATACTATGCAATACACCACTCTACAACAGTTTCATTTTTTGCTACTCCTAATTTTCCCAAACCAACCAGCTGAAAAACAGAAAGAACATATTTCCTCCCTTATCATCAACAGTTCTGTGAGCAAAGCTGTAGTTGTTCAACAGCAGCAGGGATGTCAAAGCACGTTTTCTGATTACAACTTGCCTGTAAGGGATGGTTAAAATATTTTTTTTTTCCCCTAAGAGAATGAATCCCTATGTAGTAATAACAGGCTCAAACCACATGATTTTTAGATTAAAGGTCTTGTTCAAACTTTGGGTTGTGTATCCAGACAGAAAACCAGGCTGATGAGAGGGTCCTCGAGTGTTAACCCATGAAGATTCTACAGACTGTGCTCTCTCCCTGTGTTCTTCCCTCAGAAACTGTTGGCCAATTTCCTCCAATTCCGAACAGGGAAAAAGATGTGAAAAGTAAAGCTATTCCTACAACTTTCATAAAATTGGTAGCTGAATAGAGAACAATCAAAATTACAGCTCCACAGAGGGAGATGAGGGCAGAAAGTGGCCATTGGGCCTGTCTGCAGCAGGCAGCCGGTCTGCTAGCCAGGGCAGCCCAGCTTCTGCATCTCATTCCCAAGGTAGATTTATTGCAGAGAGAAAAGGCAATTAGGGATTAAAAAACAAATGACCAGACCCCAGACACCAAAACCTTTGAAAATTGGTTTCATTTGTTCTACTACCCTCGTTCCTTTACACATATCCTGCTCCTATTCTAACTTCTGAATTGATGCTAGACCTCCCGTCAAACGGTGTATCTGTTCTCATTTGCAGACAGTATTCAGCCTTCTTGCAGAAACAAGTTTCACTCAACCTGCCGTAAAAATAAAATAAAAGGCCATACAATGAAGGTTTTGCTGTGATCCTTCTGCAGCAGTAAAATAGCACAGCCCTATAGGATGTGAGAATGAGGAGATGATGGTAGGCCAGAACGAGAAATAGAAATTCATAAGACAGGGTTTCATTTCATGCTGGGAAACTTCAATGGCAACTTTGATCACTGGCTTGTCAAAGCTGCTGACAGGACTCCATACAAGAACAAGAAAAGCAGCATCACATGAGTTCAGACCTAAACACAGCCCATCGCCATCACTCAGCCCTGAGAGGTGCCAACGGCAGCTTGAAGTGTAACACAGGACAGCAGCTAGCTCTTCCCCAAACAAAATCCATCCTTAGCATGGCTCACTCTGCACTTATGGACCTCAATTAATCCAGTCTCTCAGTAAGCAAAATCCACCCGAGCTGAATCATTTGCTTGGCCCAATGAGGTTTTCTGCTTACCAAGAGAAAAGCTGGGGCTGGGCTCATTATTCAGGTCTTGAGAGACATTCTGGGCCATACAAAACCTGACAGCAAAGAGACACCTTCAGTTTATAACCTCTATCAACTCCTGATCACAAACACAGCCACCACGACATCACAGATGCCACTCCCAAACAAAATTCCCAGTGATAGAAGAACAAAAACTATTTTTAAAACTTTTTAAAATTTGAAGTTAAGTTCACTGCAAATTTGGTACGTAGTCCTAAACTGCGGAAACTGCTGGAGAAGGAGACTGATCCCTAACCTTGTACTTTGTCAGCATCCCTGCCCTTCAGAAAAGTCTGTGTTATTGACCCCAAATCCCTTGGCCAGGTTAGGTACCCAAAGGATGTCTTAGTCCTCTTAAGGAGATTCGAAAAGAGTAACCCACATCTGACAATACTGTAGCCCAAGCACTCTCCATTCCTGACTAACAGGGTATGGATTTTGCCGAGGAGGGGGCGTGGTAGGGAATGTAGGACAATCCACTCCACTGAGGTTTCCCGGTCACAGCAGGTGGGCACACAGCGTCCCATCCCTGGCCATGCCCAGCTGCCCCCAATTTAGGCACCCAAACACCGTGTGTTGGCAGCCCAATCCCACCGGCAGAGCCTCTGCCAGGGCTGTGGGGCTGCTGCCAAATCCCAGAAACATGTTATTTTGCAGGTACAAAAATGGCAATAGGTAAGATCTGAAATGATGACTTGAAATAAAAAAAATCCTAGTGGATGCGGACTGTCGAGTCCTTTTAATTTTCAGACCACTAAGGACACCTTGAAGTAATGAAAGGGAATATTTAACCACTCTCTGAATCTGAACACTTTTTTTTTTTTTTTCTCCACAAAATTAATCAGATCACCTCAAACAGCCAGTTCTCAGACACAGACCATGTTCCCTTGGATATTCCACATAAAACACATTTTACAGAAACTTGTCCCCAAGACCCCTTGAACCATCCCCACAAAACAAGGTCCGACTGACAGAAGCCTGGTCAGAAGTATGGAGACTTCCTGAAGCTGCTATTACAATAGACAAAATACATACATACAGCATCTGAGCCTAAATTAACCCCTCTGATAAAGCCAAATCAATTAAAATGAAAAAAAGAGGTATCATGTGATTTTCATTAGTATCAAAGGTATCCACCTCTGTGCATTTTAAATAGTAATATGTGTAAACCTCCTATTTAGAATGATTTAAACACATTTTCACATTTAACACTGAGTTTAACAAGAGGAAAATGACAGCACCTAATTGCAAGCTATGGAAAGCTATGGAAAACACTGAATGCTGAAATAGCATTTTATTCTCATGGATGAAATTAAAGTGACTTCAACTAACAAATACACTTCCTCATTGCTAAATTGGGCAAAACCGAACAAAAAAAATTTCTCCAACTTGTCCTTGGGTTGCTGCTTCCATTTCAGACTTCAAGAAAGGGCTGTACGCTCAAAAGTTGATCTATTATTTGTTTTTTTTTTTTTCCCCCAAATATTCAAGTTGGTCTAACAAATGCAGCATTTGTCCCTACAAACCACGCTTCACCAGTAGCAAAAGCAGGAATCCCAAGGACACTTGGAGTCTCGTAGAAGGAGCACTTGGACTGGCTCCTTCTCTCTGACGCTCCTTCTAGAGCATCAGAGATCTGTAAAACATAACACTTGGGTACTGAAGACAAGTCACTCTTTGGAGTTTGAAGTTTTGGGCAGGACTCTGGGGCTTTGTTTTGGGGAGCTTCACAGCAGTCAACAGCCTGGGCTCAAGCACTGCCTTACTGTGGAGGAACATGCTCCACACTCCTTTGGGCAAGGCTCCATCCAACATCTGCTTCCTCCATTTTTCCTTTAGCTTTCTTCAGTTGGGGTTTTTTTTTTGTGTTGATCTTTTAAGCCATACAAAACCAGGTTTTGTAACCATTTCTCATTGCTATTCTCCAATAACCCACATCATCTCAGTGTTCAAATCCCCAGAGTTTAAAAAAAAAACCCCAAACCAATAAAACTCGCCCCCAAAAAATCCCACAAGAAAACGAACCAATCTCCCATTGATTCTACTTATAAACTGGAAAACTGGAAAATTGTGTCCTCCTTCAGGAGAAGGGGGAGGAAGTAACAGATTTTCCTACCAACAACTTAAGTACACCCCCAGCTTTGCTCAGAAATAGCCTGACAACCCCGTCCATCCTGCAGTCACCTCTGGATGCTACCCATCAACTTCACCGCAATGTGGCGAGTTGGCAGGTGCGAAAAAGTACCTGCCATTCAGTGTCAAAACATGCCCACCAACAAAAATCTCACTGACGCTCATTTTCATACAGCACCAACAGTGACAAGGAGGCTGGCAAGTGTACAGACAGGGTCAGGCTTCAGAAAATTTAATTTTTATTATAGCAAGGATTATATGAGTACAACCATATTGTACAAAAGGGCTATCACAAAGCTTGCTCCTCTTGCTTAAGAGATCTGAGGACACGGAATATGGAAGTCATGCATGTCCTCAGTTACAGGTCCGTGGACGCAGAGACATTAAATGACATGGCAAAAGCCATGCAGCAGATCTGTGTCACAGCCGAGGATGTGACCCATATCTTCCAGCCACATCTGCTAGTGAGGTGTCTTAAGCTCAAGTCACAATTTTGCCCGAATGGAAAAGAGCAGCCATCGCTCTGCTGTGGAAGTTGAACATGTTTCCAGAACTCCATATTGCTGCAGTCATGACCCCTTCAAAGGATTTGAGTTTTGAGTTAGTTTCTAAATATTTCTTTGACTAGAGCTCATCCACACTGGCTTTTGCTGACAGAATTGCCAGCTTTGTCTGTCTGCTCCAGGTTTTGGGTTGTCTTAACAAGCAGCAAGACATTGTTGCCAGACACAAGCTCTTGGGTGGCACCTCCATGCATGTTATTTTACAATAAAAGATGTCTGCAGATTCCCCAAGAGGCACTTCATATTATTCTCTCTTTCTATTTCTGGGAATGAAACACTAGGGGCCATATTCTACCCTGATGAAACACAGCCAAAGTCCATGAATAATTATTAGCCTCAGTGGTCTCTGTGCAAAATTGGACGCAGATGTTTTTATGACAGCCTATGATGTCTGTTTTCAAAGCAGGTTTTTTAACCCTCATCTAAGTCAGAGTTATGTGCCTCAAGGAGGCATCTCTACATACCGCCGTTCAACAGGGTGGCCGCAGAGACATGAAAATGTTTGAGGCCAGAAATGTGAAAAGACTGAAAATCTCTCCAGACCCTGAAACATGGGAGTGATCACCAGCATTGGACTCTTCAGCCAGACTGATACCATGTAGCCCCTGGAGCTTGAAAATTCTTGATATCCACAATTTATTAATGGCTAATCTCTCCATAGAGAGATTAAACAAGCAAGCCCCCATGAAAAATATAGAGGTTTCCTAAGGAGAAAACATACTGATGGCCATTCCTGCAATTAAATACATTAAGGTAGAAAAGCAGAAGCTGTTAATTTAAGTTCATGGAGCAATACTGATTTCCACCTACAAGCATGCTGATAGCTCGTCAGATAGGCACAAGGGGAATAGAACAGCCACACTTTTAGACTGAATTTGCCTTCAGTCATTCAGAAAAAGAGAGAAAGAGGAGACTAACACATGAGAACGCAGATCTTTTCACTAAGTGATACTGAGAAGGCATACAAGGTAAAGGAGAATCTCTCTATACATTCACTACTTAAGATTTCTGCACTATTCGTTTTTTTTATTATTCCTTTGCTATAGGTGGCAGTAATAAAATCTCCAAGCCCAGTAGAGAGGATAGCAAAGAACTCTCATAGCCTGAAGGGCTACTATTTCTTGCCTGGGTTATGCTGTTGGGTTGAAATGTTACAGTACAGGAATTCAGAGGGGAGACACCACGTCACAGAAGTTGTCTTTCACAGCTTGGTCACAACATTTAAGTTCTAATTGCCTGAATTTGGTATACATCCTTGTAAGGTTAAAGCACCACAAAGCAAAACACGGCACCTTCAGCTGAATTTCATGACGAGTTTGCTGAAAGTTGTGTTTGCACAGGGGAGGTAAATCCATATCCATCCCGTCATGCCCTGTCTGTAGTTGTATGATGTGTGCTGTGTTTGGCGTTAAAAACCAGCGTGAGGCATTTTTGGCCATCCCCAGCCCCTGGCTAGGAGCTTTCTGGACTCTGTCCTTACACAGATGTGTTTGCTTTGCAGCCCGGGTCACTTGGCCAACATAAAACACATCTGCTGGGATGCAGCAGCCATTTCCCACGTCACCTTTGCCACCCCAAAGCACAGCAGGGTGGTTACACGCCGGGAGTCCCCAAAATTGCAGGCAAAGTCACTTCTTCTGCAACTCTGCCTTCCAACTGCCAGGAGAGAAATATATACCATTTTCAGCCCTGTTCTGCAGAACTTGGCAGGCTGTGTGCTGTTCCTACAACCGTGTAGAAAAACAGACACCTGATATTTACACCTGCAAGCTCTGTGTCGGTAAGCGCGGCACAACGCGTGCGACATTCCCATGAACGAGCATTACACGTTCCCAAAAAATGTGTTGGTTCCTAGCAGCCCATGTATTTCTGACCTGTAATATAAATTACCCAAATCTAATGATGCACTGGAAACCCAGCAGAACTCAAGGCAAAACTCACAATCCCTAATAAAACAAAGGAAAGGAAAAAAAAATAAAAGAAAAAAAAGGAAAAAACCCCAAATGCTCTTGAAGTGTCAGGATCAATGACCTAAAGACACATACATGAAGTCCCAGTCCTCTCAGTGGCAAAAGGATGCCTTCTGTATGTAAGAAAATGGGAGAGGGGACAAGAGCCATGTACCAAATCTGGGGTGACTGAGGAGGTATGTCTAGTTCCATGCACAAATACACATGAGCAGCCAGTAGGGAAAATCAGCACAGGTCTGTGATCCCAACTGGGAATTACATGTGTAGTAACACACCTGAGTATTCTGTTTGGCAGCCACCAGCAGGGAAAATGAAGCTGTTAGTCTCTTTATTCCTGCTGCATCCATTTATTTTTTATTAGAAGCAATACCATGTTTTATTGGACTTCTATATGTGGTCCAGTTGCTTAGTATTGGATCAATGTTTGCTCTTTTTCTCCTGTTCCTACTATAATCAATAAGTTGCAGGGTGAAAAGTGGAAGAAATTCTCTGTACTGTTAAAAAAGCCCCACATGTCATGGTTTACTTTTCTGGAAGGCTAAAATACTACAAAATTAAAATATCCACCACACAGTCTTAGGAGAATACAGAGTCAATAAGAAGGAAAGGAGCAGGTATTTTCCTAAAGATTTAACTCTGTGTTTTCAGCTTTATCCTCTTTTTCCATTTGCTTTATTTTTATCAAAATGACAGTCCTTTTTGAAGCAAAAAATTATTTCTAGGATTACTGAAAAAAAGTTCCCCTTTCTGACCATGCATTTATTGTCCTGAGTTCTTTAGCTACTTCAGACACCAAAAATAGAAATGGAAAATGAAAGGTAGTAATTGATAAACACTACTGACAAGCACTTTTATGCCATATCGCTATGTACGGTACAGGAAATTTCACTGAATTAACTGGGTAGCAACACATCCAGAACACCCAAGATGATAGAAAAAAATAATTTAGACCCTGGTTCTTAAGGATCTTTGGATAGACCAGTGCCACAGATGTCCCCGTGTATGTACCTGTGAAGGTACCTTTTCTACAGCTCTGTTAGCTGCTCTGTAAAGAAGATATGAATTGCCTAATGACTAATTCGACAGGAATCTTGCTTATTAAGATGACTGAATCAGAGCTCTGGGAATTGTAAGGGATCACACACAAAAGCATTTTCAAAAACGTCTCCAAAGCCAGCATCGTTTCAGACTCAACAGCAGGTTCATCCTCTGATCCAAGTCTGTTACGGCGGAACAGCGCCAAACAAACGTCTATTAATATTCTGCCAGGATGCAGGAGCGGATGGGCTCCTGCATCACATTAAGTGAAGTGGCCAGGTTAAGAGTTAGGCATCAGTCACCGAGTTCCTCCATTCAAGCACAAACCTCTTCACCCATCACCGTGTGTTGTCAAAGGCTTTTGTGCATGGCGATATTAAATGCTAGTGCCCTGGGGATGGGAAATGAATAAGCACGACACAGAAATTATGATGCATGCAACAATACCCTTTAACCTATTAACAAGTATGACCAAGCTCACTTATTCTGAGCTCTCTAATCATCAAGGCAAGAAGACATCAACAGCTACTGTGTCACACTGACAGGGCCTTCAATGGCAAGCGTGGTTCAAAGGTCCACAGGAAACACAAAAAGGTTTTCTCTTTTGATGTAAAGAACAAAGCTACCATGTGGCAGAGCATCACACATGCAATTAGTCAGGAAAGTTAATACAGTAGCAGCAGATGGTGGAACCATGTCAACATTTTCAGTGGGCACATTTCCCCTTCCTCTGAAGTTGCTGTGAACTAAGGTCACGAGGGAGCAACAGGCAGATTGTCTATAAGCAGGACCACACCAGAGATCAACATTACCCTTTGATCTCCCCATCTGAGGTACCTGTGTGCTCCCACTTCTAATGTCACAGCTCCCATCTTTCAGACAACCCCTCTCCGACACATCCCCACACCACAGGGCAGCACCATTAACCTCACGGCACAGGGAGAGAAACTGAGGCCAAAAGAGTTCAACAGTCTCTGACCTTGGTTGTGCTGGGAGATGCTGACAGGGAATGGCATTAAAGATACACCTTCTGTGGCCTTTACATTGCTCATTTCTGCAGCCAAATGAATTACCAAACACTATTCGAATCACTGGTACAGAGCAGCTACAGGACACATCACTCCAAAGTACTTCATAGATTGGCAAAGAGTGAATGTTTGTCCAATGCTTCTCACCTTCCATCCCTAAAGCTCAACTAACACAGGAGAGGAAGGAAGGGCTTCTTGTTCACCACCAAATTGCACGAGTTGCACAGAAAACATAAAACCCAAACCACACAAAGAAATACAATTCCAGAAATGCCATGATGCGTTTCAAGTAACAGCCCTGCACACAGCTTCAAAGTCTCCTCTGCTGTTACTGTCAACCAATTCTGCCCAATTCCCCAGCTTCGTACCTCATGGATTTCAATGGTACCCAGGTGAGGATGGCAGGAGCTTTCAGCTCTGTAACTCATTTAATTAAAACAAAATGAACAACCAGCAGTTAGTCAAACCGCACACACGCTACAGCTGCCGAATTCTGCAGCCCTTGGTCCAATCTGATTTCCTTTAAAGCTCCTGGCAACCTGTTAATTAAAACGCATTATTTACAGCTTCCAGGGGCTTGAAACCATGGGATGCACTTGATGGAATTTATGCAATTACATACAGTTAGCCCCAGCGACAGGCTCCATTCTTGCTCTTCCTCTCTTCTGCTCCCACACTCGTCCATCTCCTTCCCTGAGGCTTGTCCACATGGTGCCATCAGCAACCATGGAAATGAGCAAGAGGCAACAAAGGAACCCCAAGTCTTTTGCTGGAGATGGAGGAGTTGCAAGGTGATAGCGCAGGAAGGCCAAGACAAAAGAGAAAGCAATTATGCCTGCTGCCTCTAAACACAACCAACCTTCCCCCTTTGTGCAAGATATTGATGAATACAGTTTTCCCCTGCTTTAGAAAACCAAGCCGCTTACAGCCAAACGCAACCAGGCTAGGTGGATGGAGCATCCCACCTTCAGTCCCAGGCAGCAGTCCATCCGTTAGTGCTCTGTGGTGAAACATCTGGAATGAAGGGATCCACAACCCAAAGCAAGCCCGGAGGATGTATAGTTAACCCACTTAATAAGCAACCCCCATGTCACTTGTACAGCAGCATCAGCTGCAGACAGATCTTCCCTACTTCATAAGGAGGGAATTCATAAGGAATTTTTCTTTTTTTTCTTTACTCCATTATTAAGTAGTCACACTCATCAGTAATTCCCTTGACTTTTAAAGAAAAAAGCACTTTAAAACATACATTAGAAGGCATGACTGACAAGCGTAACAAAGTCTACTGTGTCTTTGAACTGATTTCCAAAGGTTTTTACAGGAATAAAGGGAAAATAAAGTTCTATGAAACCATGAACTTTTTACTGCTTAAGGAGTCCCGCATGAACACTACTGAAACATCAAGTACCATAAAACCAAGACATCCACACATATAATCCTCCCAATGATTACCACTTCTTTTTTCTTCTATGTGTTTCTCAGTTTTTATCATGAGGCCAGTGACTTACCTATGTAAAACCTATAGAAACAATCTTTAATGAGACATAAAGGAGAAAACTCAGTGAAAATAAGCTGCTATCAAAGCCTAACAGCTTTCTTCCAGCAATACAAAAGTGGATTTTGACCTTATTCTCCTGTGGTTCATTCACAATAGGAAAGAAAGCAAAAAGTGGAGAAAGCATTTTCTATATGATGCAGAAACAGCTCTGCAGATTTCAGTCTGTAATTCCAAATACCAAACCCGCCCATACCTTGCCTTGCTGGTGTGAGAAATAGCTTATCTGCTTTGAAGTCACTGTAGCTACTCCCATTCAGATTAATTCTAAAAAGCTCTTTCACCAAGACACATTTCAACAATGCATTGGCATTATTTAAGTCCAGATTTAAATGTACTACAGATGAGGTATATTTATTTTTTTTTTTTTTACCACAAGAAGTCCAGAAGTGCAGGAGTTTGCATCAATATTTGGCTCCTAATCAAGTCTATTGTCACTGTGATTTTTCTATTAACAGCTACGAATGGATTTATAGGAGATCACTGACCATGAAAAATGTGTCCAAGATGACTAATTTATTATGTTTTCTCTCTTTTCCAGCATTGCCCATTCCATACTAGGTGCTTGTAGGTGGTAAAGTACTAATAGTTTCTACCTGGGGCAGTCAGAATGAAATGTTCAACACTTTTTAACAGCAACACTTAACGCTTTTTAACTGTAACAAGAAAGTTAGTGGTGTCTTTTTAGACTGTTCAAAATGGGAGTTTGTAAAAGCCTGGCTCTTTGAGTATGGAGTCCCAAACTTGTAGTACTTCAGAAATGTTCTGGGTCCCCAGCATTCACATACATTAAAATCATTAATCTACATGTACAATTTTAATTCCACATAAAAGATAACTAAAAAAAAAAAAAAAGGCTGTTATATCACATATACTGACAATACTGCGTGGCTGTGACCGCGGTGCAGGGAATGATCTTTAACCTCCAGGCTAATCAGTACCCTCTAAAAAGTGGCATCAGAACCAAAAAGTAAGATTCAGTAGTGAGAATTCTGTCTCCATCAGGAGTGACAGCATCCCTAAACTCAGCATGTCAGAAATTAAGGAACAACAGAGGAATCATTTTCGTATGTTCCTCCAAACTCTTCTCTAAACAGCAGCACAGGTAAGAACCTCTAAGAAGACTATGGCTACAGGGCAAAGTTAAAAGGTTTTGGAACTATTAAACACCGTCCAGCCCGTCACCACCACAACTGGGACCGGTGAGCAGTATCAGAATAAAACTTCCCCTCTGCAAATGGTTTCCAGTCACCTAAGTGTTACCAAGACAACTCCAGAGACCAGAATACAAATTACCTTTGGGGTACCACGGTAAACTCCAGCCCTTACCAACCCTGCATGCAAATTTAAATCACAACTCAAGTGACAACTGTGTAAACAGCAGAAACTATTAAACTATCACGGGAGTCAATGGTACTATAGTCAGGAAAAATGTTACTGGAGGCAGCAACAAAACGGAGCAAAAGGAGGAGGAGACACACACATAAAAAAAGTTCAGCCTTGTAATTCATGAGTGCCAGACGAGGGCTTCTCATTCCCTAGGAAACATCACTTTTTCTTTGACTTCTTCTTGTCCCAGATATCAACTATAAATTAGTCCCAGTGTCAGGGCAGAACTTTATGTGTAAGAAAGCCAGGCAGCTTTGGGTGTCGAGAGATGCCCGGTTATAAACAACCCTGGAGCTGAGCAGTTAAATTGCTTTATTTCTGACAACTGAAAAAAAAAAAAAAAGGGGGGGGGGGGGGGGGGGGGGAAGAAGAAGAAAGAAATAAATATGCCTCCTTCTGCCTTTGGCACTAATGCATAAGGCATTCATGAGTGTTAAAGAAATGCTCTGGATGCACACACCATTCTGCAAAATACTGATAAACCAAGCACAGTGATAGTTACATTACCAGCCTGAATAATTTAAATTAGTAAATAGCTTCAGCAAGTGTAACTGTAAGGACTTGGGCAACATAACGAAGAATGGTGAGATGCACAACAAGCTCAGAGACTGAAAGCTGAGAACGAGAGGGGTGGGAAACATCAAAAACTGCATTCTCCATTAAAGCTGAGTAACATATAGTATTTTTTTTATCTTGTCAAAACACTTTTCACTGAAGAGCCCCAAACACCACAACCAGAACAGTTAAAGCCAGATTTTCAGAAGACTGGTCATGCCCTCAATTTTAGGCTTCCATCAAGAGGTAAGTTCACCTGAAACATCTCATAACCAAGCGAGAGCCAAGAGAGCTTTTGCTAAACTCCTTCCTCACTCTGCTGTCCCATCATCATGCAGACTGCAACAACAACAAAAAAAACCCAACAAAAAGGCCAAAGTAGGATTTTGGTAGGAGTGTGCTAAACTGGATCCCTTGAGAACCAACAGTGGGCCAGTAAGAACGAGAAAATAGTAAGATAAGTGAAATAAACCACTCTGCTGTCAGAGCATCAACAGGCATTTAAGTTGTTGTTTGTTATGTTAGGTATACAGAATAAATAAGATATATTTCAGATTCCATAACTCTTGAACAATTCCTGACAGGAGGTCTGGACCCTCTGGCAGCTTTACAGATCCCCCACACAAATGAAAGCCAGCTCAGATCTCCTGCTGTCCACATCTCACCACTGTCTGAGTGTTGCTGAAGCGTTCACACACCTTTATTTTTCCTCTTACACTGAAATTTTATCAAGTGCTTGGCTACAAGAGGATTTACTGATTAAAGTATCAACTGCAAGCAGCTCAACTGCAGAGAGCCAAAAGCAAGGCAATGTCACTCTGACCGCTCTGATCCACCTTTCCTTTTGCTAACATGAAGTCCTTTCTACCAGGTTAATGAAGTGCAGCTTTTAAGTAAAAATTCTCTCTCCTGACAGGTTAAATTACTGTTGGACAGTCTGTATGACCAGGCAGCAGCCACTGTTAGAGTATGACAGCTTTCCGTGTGAGACTCTCTGTGCAGCTAAAATCACAGGAGACGTTGATCATTCCATAGATGATGATGTGGGGTACAACCTCCTATTATTAGTCCTTTCCTTGCCCAGCTGGAAGCAACTGATTAAATCCCAGAAGAGTTTATTTCAAAAATCATGAGAACTTCCTTCATGTCTGTGCATTAAAAAACCCTCATTTTTTTATAGTATATGAACATTCAGGAAAAGATTTTGTAGAGCCTACCATGTTCATTGCTGGCCGGCTCCAAGCTGCCAAAGTATGCTCATCAGAGGGGACTCGGAGTCATGGCACAACAGTCATCAGAAAACCTCTGATGTTTTAGGACAAAAGATGTCACAGACAGAAAAGTCAGTCCTCAATTAAAATCCAATTCATTCAGTCTTCAACTTGACAGTAAAAAACACAAACTCTTTCCCAAAATTCTGTAAACTCTGGAGCCTTTGTTGCTGTGCGAGGAGTCAGGAAAAGCAGCTGTGCCATCACACAGTGGTCCTCATGATAGTAAAGGTGCATCTGATGAAAACCTAGGTTTTTAGTGACAACTCAAGAGAAGATAAAAATGGGATCTAACTGCCATGCTGCGGTTCCTGGCCAGCTGAGGAAAGTGAGACTCCCTGAAACCTTCTGGCCACCCAGAATATAGGAGAAGCAGCTTGAAACAGCTCCCAAGATCAACCTGCATTCAGAAATGCTCTACTACTGGAGTGCAGACAAGAACAGAGGAGCTCAATAGCTACCAACTCTAATGAGAAAACTAAAATAACAAATATGTAGTTAAGGCCATTGCCATGTCAACAGCAGCTCAATCCTGGGTCAGGTAATCCCCTAATATTCCTGAACATGGATCCATGGCCATTTATCACGAAATTAATTATTAAAGAGGACAGATGCCTAAAGACAACCACAGACCCCTCACTTCAAAAAAAGTTAACAAAGCCCACATACTCCAACTCACATCAAAGATGGAGCAAACGCAGCTGGAAAATTTCAAAGCCAGCAGTTTCTCCAAATGGCCATATTTTAACAATTTTGTTCCTTCAAACTAGAGCCATTGGCCACCAGGCATTTCCCTTCTCATGGACAGGGTCTAGCAGAAGCAGGTGACGCACAGATTGACCCATCCTCTGCTTTTGGCTCTTTATTGGAGGAGTGAGTTAATTACTAGAGAAAGAAAGGGGCCTGTGCTTGATCATACATCAACTTGCAAACTTCCTTTCTTGTGAAAGAATGACTGATTCAAGGATATGAAGCTGCCAACAGATAGCAGAGCAAAACCACTTAGAATATTTTAGTAAGAGAGCTTCTATTCCCTGCCTTGTGAAAAAAAAGTTTTGTTTCTCAGAGCTGGCTCCATTCTTTTCCTTTTTTCTTCTCAGCTCTTAGTCTGTGGCGGTTCATTATGAAGATATGAACATTTTTCACTTTGTTCCTGGGTCATCTAGGTCCTGTCATACAATTCAATTGGCAGGTGAATTTTAAATGGGTCAGAACTGATAGTAAGCTGTTAAAATGAAAATAAGCCGATTGTCCCCAGGAATAGAAAAGAACAAAGGGGACTTTCAGAATATCTGTGTCTCCAGGTGACCTTCGTTATGTAATGCAGCTGCCTTACACTGATTTTTAAAATTTTTTTTCTTTTTCCATAGAAGCAATTAAGTCAAGGTTGGCTAAGAGTGGAATGTTTATGAAGGGGCAAATTTGGAAACTGCATATAACGCCTAGAAACACTGTAGGACTCAGGCTGTAAGATTCACAGCCTCTGGGTCCTGCACCCGCAAGGGTTGTGCTCCTTGCCTATGCAGGACTGGGGCCTCTCATGGTGCCTACAAGGCTGCTGCACAGTGAGCAAGGACCAGCCACAAGGCTAAGGCTACAACACAGAGAAGCACTTAAATCCAAATTAAGGACTAACAGTCACCTGTCCTGCATAGCAAAGCTTTATTGGTTGGCTGGCAGTCTCCCAAAGACTAAATTTGACTCTTCCCTAAAGCCAGATGCACTATCTACAAAGGTACAAATTATTTTGGAGACAAATGAATTTATAAATAGTTGCTTAGAAGTCTTCAGGCTCATGCCACTTTTCTGTGAAAATACCAAGTCTAACTCATTTCAGACACAGGCTCAAAACTTAGATCAAACCCTCCATCATCCTCTCCACAAGTCATCCAATGCAAAATGGACACGTCACTAATATTTAAAACATAACTGATGATAGTTTCCAGCTGCTTAGAGGACAGTGTTCAAAATTATACCCTCTCAAAAAATCCTCTCTAATCAAACCCCAAGTCAGAAGACAAAACCCTCCTGCTTCCCCAAATCATGATGTGCTTCCAAACATTGCCTGGAACCCATCTCCTGATGGGTTAACCTGAATTTACGTTAGGCCAGTCTCCACATGCCCCCCACACCTTTCCTTGCCAGGATTTGTTATGTCACCTGTTGGTTATTTGTCCCCTCTGCAGGGACAAACCTCTTCTGGAGCACCTACATCCCAGATGTCTCCAGGCTGACCATTCTGCCAACACTCAACAGCTCTCACGTCCTGAGAGAGCCAAATGCTCTCTGCACAGTGGTGGGCAGAAGCAGGGTGAGATGCCATTTCCACACTGTAGCACTTTGCAATATCTATTATTGGCAAGATAATAAATCAAGAGCATCATAACATCACATTCAAACAGCGACAATCCTCTCTACCTGCCCCCGGGGCATCTATAAATCACAACCCCTCTTCCAGAATGTGTGCATCTGTAATTTTACAGAGTCAAAAAGGTCAAAACTTTACCTGCATTTATTTTAATGCTATTCAGACATTATTAAAACCTTTTAGGAATTACCCGCTTGTTCCAGGCCCTCCCACAGGGCTGGGCAGCGAGGGCACGCTAGCGAGGGAACTATTATATAGGCCATGTCAAGGACAAGAAGTCAAAGTCAAGCATGGAACAGAAAGATGATAAATCAGGTAATGTCTTAGTATTTCTCATTTAGCTCTAAAATAACCATTTTTATTTAAATTTGCATGCATTACACAACTAACACGACTCTCTCATTTGAGCACATACAGCCCTTTATCCTAAAGTAGTAAGATGCTCTAGAAAGATTCCCACATAAATTGTAAGGAGCAAGCAAGAAATCAATCCACCTGCACAAGAAATTCAGCTGCTTCTGATCTATTTATGAGAGGCCAAAGCACCAAACAGCCTACGGAGATGGAATAATATCGCAATTCATCTGAAACTCTGAGAAAAGACTGATCCCAAATAGTCAGTCCTCTTTCCTCCTCAAGCAGTATATACTGGAGAGCCAACATCTGCCGTAACTTAACACCCCCTTGCAAGAACAAAGTAATACTGATTTTTGCCCAGAGAAAAGGATGAGAAAAATAGAGACACATAAACGACGTTTAACAGCTTTTCCTAAAGCAAGTTTATTTTTTTTTTTTTAGCGCTCCCTTTGAAGATTAGTAACTAGTTCAGTCCTGATTAGTTTGGAAGATTTAATTCAAAACACGTCAGAAGGCAGCATGACAAATCAGGTGTTGAGCTTAACCAAAAAAAAAAAAAGAAAAAAGAAAAAGAAAAAGAAAAGATGCCAACTTTTCGTGTAATATTTTATCTAAGCAGCATTATACAGCTGCAAACAAGTACAAAATCCTGCCAACTTTAGCATAGAGCATGGTCACTGGTTTGTGTGACAGCACTCTCTGCACATTGAAAGAGGAAACAGCCCCTTAGCAGAAAATATAACGCTTCGTGAGAAGTTTTAGCCTACTTGCTGGAAAAAGTCTTCTAGCACTAGTGTGCTTGCACATGCACACATATGCACACACACACACTCATACACAGTTGTTATGACCCTAACTATCCCTCCTCAGTTATTCAGAAAGTATGCAACTCTTCAACTGCTACAACCACCTATCCAGCAGCAATATACCTTTCCAAGCACCCCCAAACTCAAAAATATTACTTAGATGGTTATAGCTCCTTTTTTCCAGGATACATGATTTACTCACAAGATAATAAACAATGATCACATATATGTCTATAACGCTCAAGTGCCTGTCACTGGTTACTTATTCAAAGATTGCATGGACAAGAAGCACAACCCTATGACCGAAGGATGCACACATGGTCCACAGGGACCTTTCCAGCTACCCCATGGCTCCCATACCTCAAAAGACCCTGCAAGCCCCTTCTTCCATTTGTCAGAGAATGACATTGCAACCTGTGCTCCACTTCGAGTTTTCAAAACTTGCTTAAGTCCCTGCACACAGAAGACCTCAGGACTAAGCAGGTAGGAATATTTAGTCTTTGTGACGCCCCATGAGAATCTTTGCTGGGGTGTCAGGAGCCATGGCCAGCAGACCATCCTTTGCAGCACTGATGGCAGTGAACTGCCTGATTTTTAACAATACAAATAAACACATGTGACACATCGTGTTTTTAAAAGTTACTTTATAAAAGTACTGCCAGGAACCTCAACCTCCTGCCAATGGCTGTGGGCATTTGAACACTACAGAAGATTTCACTGGAAATTCGGGGAATTCAGAGAGACCTGAGCTCAGTGCTTCATCCTTCCTTTCTCCCATCAATGGATGTACACTTAAGAGCACCATGGGAAAGAACCACCAAGCTCAGCTGTGGCTGCAGGCAGCACTTCATGAAAACAGCTAGTATCTTAAGATAGTTTCAGGCCATGCACTATTTTGACCACTCTCTCATCCACTTGAAATTACGGACAGGAATCCTGCTCCTCAGTAAGAAAAACATCTTTCTGACAACAATGAGGAACTGGGAAGCATCTGGTCTGCCTTCCTCTATCCTAATCTCATGGGAAGTTGCTACCACTCAGTAATCTGACCTTTTGACTGGGTTGTGCTTGAATTATCCTGGTAGGCTCACCCTTTCAACCCATCTCCTGCTTTCAGTTCATCATAATTTATTGCCTATTTCCATAATGTGCTCCTTTGGTGACCTGTGTGTAAACAACAGTCGCTCATACAAATCAAAATTTGTTTCATTTGGTTCAAATGCTTTCCTATTTACTTGGCATGTGTGTAGTATTTGGGATTAAAAATCTCTCACTTCAGATATCCCGCATCTTATCCTAATGTTGTATTTCCTTCTCGTTTGCCTTGTAACATTTACAAGAATGAATCATGAAATAAAACTAAGTTACAATCCTGCTTATTTTACTGTGTTTGGAATAAACAGACCTTACCATCACAATGTGCTGAGCCACCCTAACAGCTGTCAGGACATCATCAACTCACCGTGCTGCAGAATCACACAGCCATTCCTAAGGGCACAGGCTGAGGTTTCTCCAACACCCAAAAAACTCCAAATACAATTTATTTCTTAACATCCCTTGAGATGTCATTGCCCTGGAAACACTTTCAATGAACAGTCAATACCAATGGCAAAGCCAAACAGGTTTAATTCGTTATCCACTTTTAAGACATTCATTGAAAATATTTCCTGAACTGCTCCCTCTGAATGTTCTGAGTATCAGTTTGATGGAGATATTATCTACTAAGTACTAATATCAATTATGAGTTCTTGTACGCTTACAACATACTGCATTCACTGGTTTGTACTTGTAAATCAGTAAATTGATCATTAATGGAGCACCAAGGCCACATTCATATCTTTGCTGTAGAGGACAGGACAGCACAGCATTTCAGTGAAAGCAATAAAAATCATTCCTCAATGAAATCAAGGAAATAAACATGTTTCACAGAAAATATCAGCCTTTTTGATGTATTTGAGCTCAAGTTTGGAGCTACTCACCTTTCTCTCCTACCCCCTTGCCACACAGCATGTATAGCACACACATAGGCACCACAGGCTTTATGGCAACAAGCCATGGCTACATGGCAACAAGCAGCTAAGTTTAAAATACAGCCACAAGAGTGTGTAAGAAGTAAACCACAATGGGTTTACTGGGTTCATCAGGGTGAGTGAGTGTGCAGATTGTTTCAGGTTGCAGCATGAACCTTCTGTGTTTTACCTTCTTTCTAATAGATTGGAAGCTTCTTGTCTGCATTTTATTACCTACTCTTGAATAATTAAGGCTGTTTGCTCAATGGTGCAGCACCTCAGCAAATGTGTAAGACTAAAGAAATTTATTCCTAGTGAATCTCCACTGATCTCGCTGGTTTAATTACATCTAGATATCTCAGACTGGCAGAAGTGGGAACCAGCATGAATCTCATGTTCTAGGTCCAGGTAGCCCAGAGAGTCTCCACTCTAAGCTGGCTCTGATCCCACAACTTTAACTGAATCATTTACCCTCTCATCTTGGTTTCCCATCTTTTATCTAAAACTTTAACACATACTTCAGAGCCCTGATAAAAACAATCGTATTATTTAAAGTTTGCACAGTGCTTTGAAGATGAAAAGGGCTATGTTTTGTCACTAGCGCAGCTTCAACAGAGAGATGTGGTTTATTTTTGCTCAGGAAATTTCTGCCATTTAGTTCTGTTTGAAGAATGCATTTATCTGGAGAAAAATCTACTTTATATGGATAAAAAGTAATGTATTTAATAACATGTTGGGGAAAAAAACCCAAACAAAGCCAAAAGCAAACCCCCCAAAAAAGAGGAAACGTGTCACAAACGGAAAAGATCCTGGACATTAAATGTTGGCTGGATCACTTCAAGAAAGGTTTTTTTCTTAGTTATCCTCATTTTTGCTTAGTTATCCTCATTTCATACTTTAGCTAATAATGCAGTAGACCTTCCCTGTGAACCAGAACCTCACCTACTGGTGTCCATAGAGATTTTCTGTCTGCACGAGCAGTTCTTGCTCCTCAAGTGGGTTCTACTTCACCAAAGCTGTGTCGGTATGTATTGCCATATTAAAGTGCATGATGCAGAATGTGACCTAAAGGAATACCTTATATGCTTCCTTGAGTTCTTGCTGGTCAGAGGCGTATGAGAACTCAGGCCTGAAGCAAGGAGGCTACAGGGATCTAGACTTGCCTGTTGTTTCCACACACTGACCCAATCCTGCTGCACAAACTGCCAAGTTCATACTAATTTCACAAAATACGACATCATGTGATTTTTATTTTTACCCCCCTTCCTTTCTTTCTACGAGGTGGGTTACTTTTGTTTTGTTTAATTTGTTGTAGCTGCTGGCATGTTTGAGGAGAGCAGCATCCCAGTTACAATAGTTTTGGAAGCTGGATTCATTGTGTTGTGACGGGTTGCTCAGGGCTCTCTCTACATTTTTCCATTTCCCTTGGCAGAGCTGCAAGCAGTACAGTATCAGAAGACAAATTACAGAGGCATTTACCCAGTTCTGGGGCTCGCTGCTTGCTATTCAGCCTTGACCGAACTGGCACGATGCACTGAGTGCGCTCCGCTGCTCGTGGGACAATTTTCTTGGCACTGCAAAAAGACTCCTTGTCATATTTTTGGACAAATGCACTGTGCTGAACATACCTACGTATTTTAAGCCACAACCCTAGTCAACGTAAACCAGCATAGCTTTACGGAAATCAACACAGCTGTTTACATTCACTGCTGGTAAAACTCAGTCCTTCAAGGTCACATCAGTTTGAGAACAGGGATTTGAAATACACAGCGCTGCAGGATTCGTGTTTGTTTATTACTGTACAAGATTTAAAACAGTCATCATAAAAGATTCTAATACAATCACCAACCAACCATTCACCCAAAGCAGTATGTGAGCTTTGCCAGCTTGTAAGTAACGAGCACGTGTATTATATGTGCTGTTACCAGGTGTATTTGTAAAGTCACCCACAGCTCAGCAATGGCAGAAGTCACAGCAGGGCAACTTTACCAGAGAAGCCCACGTCATACCCAGTAACCTGACTTAATCTCACATCTCGCAGGGTGTTAATTCTCCTTCCTGCCCCTAACACTCTTTCCTTCACAGTCACACACACACCCCCCCTGTATTTCACGTGTAACCATCCTGGTCACTTCTCCCTGCCAGTTCTTGGGTCTCATGCTCCATCTCAAGTTTGAGAGAGATTCACTGAAATATTAGCCAAAGTGCTTGAGCTTGCCCGTGGATTCACAAGTACATTTGTGGAGATGCAATGGATCAAATCCACTGTGGCAGGTGTAGTTCTGCAAATCTAAGTTGAGCTATGCTCTCTTACAGCAGTCCTGTGTTGATGCCCATGTCAAGAAATCCCATCAGGCATGCAGCCCTTATGCAAGGAAAATATATTTTACTCAAATATGCAGAGCTCCATCTATTATTCACTTCAAAGCCTTTCCTAATATGTTATAAGGTCCTGGAAATTATTCCTTGAAGAGGTTAATTCATTAAATGGTTGAAATACTTTCCATTCTTTGCTTACACAAAGAGTTTATCCTGTGTTTTTGCTGTAATAATTATTTGTATAAGATATTAACTTGACTAGTAATAGACAATTTAAAGAAAAAAATTATATTGTCTAAATCTATTTATGTTAAACTAGGTTTCTGCACCAAACACAGAAACATAACACAATTCTGCTTGTTTTCACCACCGCTTTGATGGATGGTGGTATTATGTAAAAGAGATATTATGGAAGAGGAGAAACTTGCATTAGCACAATACAGCAGTGCATAAAGGTTTCAAAAACAGCCGTACTGCTGAATCTGGAAGCGAAGAGGAAGAGCTGATCTTAGGAGGAAAAGTTATTACAGGTTATAAGAAGGAACAATCTAGCTGGGGATTCAAAGCAAGGATAATGGCCAATGGGTTCATCTCCCTAGCTACCTCCCTTACATGGAAAGGTTCAAAATTAGCAGTCTCTGCAGTATCTTTAAAGCCCTCTGTAATACCAAGGATTAGGAAAGAACTGTTTCAATGTTCCACCCCCACTTGCTGAAGTCATTCAGCCCCAGTACCCTGTCCCACCCCAGTCACAGTTCTGGGACAAAGATTACCCTTATCACATGCCTGTATGACGTCCTGAACTACAATGTCCTAATTCCTCATGACAGTCCCCTTGGGGGCTGCCTCCATAAAAACGAACAGTTATTAATCACCAGCATAATTTAATAGGTTGCTAGATCCCATGTGTATGGGTGCACACACATGTGTGTGCATCAGCAAGAAAGACTCTAAAAAAACACTTCCTGATATTATTCTTTGCTGAAACAGAGTCACTGGAGACATTTCTGTTTGCCTGGGCAGCCCTGAGACAAAAGACCGAGTAAAGCAAACATGCCAACTCTTCTTAGTTTTAATCCTTTTCCCAATTCATTCTTCTAATATATAGTGTCATTTTGCACCTAAGTGAACCCTAGCGATACCACGGAGTCTTTCTTGCAGAAAATGTTAAAATCAAGTCTAAATCACAGAATTTAGGAAGGAAGTGCTGAAGATCAAAAGATAGAGAACTGCACTGACTCAGAGCCCTGAGACTTCAGCAAGCCTGAGGGAACCTCAACAGAGTACTGCTAACAGGGATGCTTTCTGAATTATCTGAAGCAAAACAATTGGAAACCAGAAGTACAGAGGAACTGAGTCTTTATCTGAACGAGTCTAACAACCCAGTATAATCTTCTCATCCCATGAAAGAAGCAGGAGAGAAAAATAATCCTACCATCTAAGAAATGACAGCTGGAAACTACAATGGTGTTTACTGCCCCAAATGCTTCACTTTCACACAGAAAAGTTTGTTTCTATACAAACTCTTTCCTATGCCAGGGATCTCCCAGTCTTTCAGGGACCATCTACATTGTCACTGCCACGAGACAGGGACCATCACTTCTGTGTCATGCATATCCACAGTGAATAATAAGGAGAGTCAGCCAGTCTCACCCCCCTCAGACTGTGTGCACATATCCCATGTTGAAAGTCTCATTTTCTTATCAGTGTCTATTTTCCTTCAGGCTAAATCCTTCACCATCTTTTCTCTGACTCCTGCCATATGCAAGTGTCAAAGGGTCACATACAAACAGTGAGATGGAAAGGAATGAGGACAGAAACATCTACCAACCGGAGCAGCGCTGCCTGCAAACTCCGTCCCAGACCAGAAGGGTTTTCCTCCTTGCTGTCTTTCAGCATAAAGGAATAAGCACTGTGCAAATATACAATGTTAAAGGAGATCCTGAGATGCAAAAAGGACTTTAATGACTGGCTTTCACTGGGATCCTGATTATGCTTTGCTTGCAGTGCTCATCCCATTTGGAATAATGTTGCATCATTTCCCTGATGAAGAGAAGGAAGATTGCCGACCTTCTGTATTCACTCAATCTCAGAAAATACAGGTTGTTCCCTTCCAATTCAAAGAAGTGTCAGTGACAAATTTTCCAGCAGCTATTCAAGGACTTAAAAGAGCAGTTAAGCTGCCACACTCAAATATATCCCTCTCCCTAAAAAGATTTTGTAGGCCCCCATACCATTTGTGTATTTGGAATGGATTTCCATACTTTTGAACTGAAACAGATGGAGATTAAGTGACATGCGTAGAGGGCCCAGAAAATTTTCATCTAGCAATCACAGACTGAAGAGTTTTGATGACTACTTCAAAAATTACTACGGAAGGCATGACAAGGCCAAAGCTGTTGCTGGGTCATGTCAGAGCTCGCTGCTGAAAGTCAGACATTCTCCATGAAACTGAACCTCCCAATGTCAAAACTCAGGATTGTTTTTCCTCCTGGATTTCCCTCTTTCCTTTTTGCTCCACATATATACATGTTTACACATCAGACATAAGTAAACATGAGAGACTATAAATTGACAATCATGCCTTCTAGAGGTTTGAAAGGACAGAGATAACACTAATGTTGATAACTGCCCAGAGACTGTGGTCTCATGGAGTGAGACACAGACTCCTTTCATTGCATTTTATGCCAGAACATTTCTCCATAAAGCTCAGAGGGATGAATTAGCACAGAGACGTCATGTCTGTTATCAGATGAGCCTGTTCAACCAGCGTAATGTAACCTTGTTCCTCCATGATCCTACAAGTGCATCATTATTTCTATCTAATCTCCATGAATACCACTTCTGGAGACCAAATCACTCTCAAGCTTCCTATTTAAGTGCCTTTTCTGCCAACCTTCACACTTCAGATGCACATGGTTTACACCAGTAATCCCCACTCACTGTTACCCCTCTCTTCTGTGCCAGCTTATATTACAACACCTCTAAGGAACAAAGCATAAAGGCCCAGAGGAAGACCCTGTACTGCAAGAGGGCAGGAACTTCCCATGAGTGCTGGCTGCCATCACCCACCCTAAAAGGAGTCATCCTCTTGTTTGAAATAAAGGTGGGTGAAGAAACACAACTTCAGCAAAAGCTGCTTGGGGATATATAAAAGGTGTTTGAGAAGCATTCAAAGATCCTTGTGAAAATTGACCAGCAGATACAGCAGCTCTTAATGTACTAAAATTCACTGTGGGTGTTTAGGGCTCCTTGGCTGACACTTAAGCCAATGTTTCATTTCACATTTGCTGCAGAGTAAGTGTATGCACACGAGGGATACCCCACAGCACTGACAGACAGACACGCAATACCAGTGACACACTTGTGTCCTTGAAGACTCAGAGTCTCCAGAAGGAAAGACAAAACACAGCCAGGCTCTAGTACTTGTATCCTAACAGAGTACCAAGGAAAACTGTAGATTCCTCAGATCCGCATGGGAATCCCAAGCATGGAAAAGCAGTGGCACCCCCAAGCAGAGGGACGTGGAGGTGGGTACCTCTCACAGCTGCCCAGGACGACTTTACCCCCCACACCACTGGCTCCAAATAACGTGACCGGGTCTTTGAAAGAGTCTCCGCAAGTTTAAGAGCAAGTCAGGCTGAGAGCAGCTGTAGAGAAGAATAGAAAAAGGTCTATTTCCCAGGAAGATCAGCCTCCTGTACAGGAAGGACAGGGTGTCCAGCGTGCCAAAGATGTGTTCTTTGCCAAAATGAAGCAATAGAAAGCTCTAAGCCAGTCTGCCAGTTCCACAAGCACAAACTGACTCCAAAGCTAACCACTGGCTTACAAAGAATTGCTTTTCTGTTTGTGTTAAGCAACTCTCTCCAACAGCACTTTAAAAAGCTAGCTATTTAAGCACCAAGTGTTGGGAACACCTGACAATTAGCAGCAGAGATAACAATAGTTAAAATAAAAACCATGTATAATTAAGAAGAGGCAAGCACTTTGGTACAGGTTCTACGATTCCCCCCAGAAACACTATGTTTTCTACACAAAGCAGTATTCTGGTTATAGCACACATTAAGCAACTAGGGGAAAACAAATAATAATCGGAGCATGGAAATCACAGAGCAAGTTAAACAAAAGCAAAGAATTTTCAACATCCTAAAACAAGAGGAAATATTTAGAAATTTAATTAGCACTGACCACTGTACATTAGGCTTGCTATTTCTCAAGGGGTTTGACATTTTGGATGGTGCGAGAAAGAACTGTTGTTAAAATCTAAAACCCACTTTGAAATACAAAGACTATTTGCACAGCATTAAAATAATAGCTGGAACTGTCAGTCTGGGCTCGGTGTGAGCAGAAATATTCAGAAGCAGCATGTGGACCTGCCAAGAGATGCACTGTGGAGATTTTTGCAGAATGCTGCCTCACATCCTTGTCCCTGTAGCAAAGACCATTGACAAGAGCAGAACTGCATCTGCTCCAGGGCAGCCACTACTAATTGACCTGTGTTTCTCCACCTGCCTTCAGAAAGTTACTTCTGACCTATAAAAATGTAAAATTTGCTACAAACTCCAAGCACAACTATTCCTTCAAAGTTTTTTCCCTTTAATGCCACCTTCAGAGTCACCACTACAGGGTAAACAAACCACCCTGAAAGCCACAGTGCAGCCACAGCTAGTCTATGGGCAGGCAAGGAATACAAAGCTGCTCCCAGTTTTGGAGTGGATATCTCCAAAGGATTTCCTCCACCCTTTGGGCAATATAAAACCTCCTGGTTCCTTGGGAAGGTTTTTCCTAGAGTCATGTTCTATCTCACCCCAAGTGATGTACAGCCTCCTTCCCTTCTGATCCACACTGAATGCAGGCATCAACGCCTCCACAGGGGTCTGTCTCCTCCTTTCATTGCATTTTTGCACCAAGCAAAAGTTTCCTGTCCTTCCTTTAATGCTCAGCTGTCAGATGGTTTACTGGAGTCTCCCAATCTCTTTTGCCTGCTCCAACCTGCCAGCAAGTCTAAGAATCTCAGGCACTATTTTCTGTGTTTCCCCATTCTCTGAACACCTCCCTTGAGCAGCTACCTGCTATAGTACTTCCATTCAAATCTCTCCGAAAGCCCCAGCTCTGTCATAGCACTGAAGAAAAACGTGGTAGAAGCCACACCAAATGAGGTTTTGTCATGAACAGCAAACTACTGACAGTGAAGCCAAACTTGGCAGCAACAGAGACTTGCTTGAGGCACTCATGACAATAAGTCATGTTGCTTTCTGAAATAAATATGGCATCAGTGATGACAAATGCTCTCAGTGACTGGTCTCTGTGTTTTCATGTAAATAAAAAGGAGTTTTGATCTGCTTAAGGTCAATTCTCATCACATCAGTTTATATTTGCATTGGTTTTATTTTCTTATTCATTTATTTGCTTTGCATTCCTAGAATCCAAGGTCTTCACAACAGACCTCAATTTTTTTTTTTTTTTTTCCTACAGAAACAAATAATAGTGCCCAATTCTGCTGATGTAAGCACAGAGCCATGGGCATATCCACCCAGGAGAATTTTTCAATGCCGTTCAGCTCTCTAGTGTGACAGGGGGTCCGGATGCAGTCATTACTACTGTCGATCTTCAGGATCCAGAGATCAAGAACCACCTTTCTCATTCCACTCTTTTGATGAGCTTAAATTACTTCCAGGGGCCACGATATGGCGAACATCTGTGTTTGCTGATGGTTATTAGAAAGTTACACTGTGTGAACCAGAGATCACTGGCAAGGTTCATTGACTTCAGAGCCTGTGTCAACATACACCAGGTGAGAATTTGACTTTCTTTGCCTAATGGAAAAACAAATGCACAGAGCTTCTGCTCTTGAGCCTGTGAGACAGAGATTTGTGCACCCTGGCTCTTCTTGAATTTCCATTTGGACAAATGAGATGAATTTGTGCTTAAAAGCAACCAATTCTCCCCTGAAAATTGGTATTTGTCACTTTTAAGGTAGCAAAAAGGGACAAGTTATAAACATATACCTCTGTCCAGACAGCACCAGGGACATCTGTAGAATCACGTCTTTAATTAACTGAACAGAGAAAGCACCAGGCAAATTTTAGACAAGATTCAGGCCTGTGTCAAATACAGACCCAAAATAGGTGAACAAAATCCACATGAATTGGTATTGCTTAGTGTTTTCCGAAAGCAGTTTATGTTTCAGAGACCCTCTTAACCTCTGAGATGTTTTGGGGTTTTTTCGCCTCCCCAAAGTGGCATTTCAGCTGTTGGGATGCAACCATAACAAGTCATCTCCTGTCCCCTCTGACCTGTGAGTAAGCCTGAAACTGGAAATTTTATCACCAAAACCACAAGCAACGTGAAGCTTTGCCAGATCCAGAGGTGGCGGGAACATGTTCCGTTCCCTCAAAGATTAGTTATTAGACTAAGACAATGTAAGATATTAGTTAGTATATATACTAGAAAGGTTTTCAATTAATTACTGAGTTCAAGCAAAGAAATGCAATCTTTCTGGTACTTCATTAGCATAGGATACTTTTCTTCTCTACAAATATAGAATTTGTATTTCAGTGGAAACGACACTTGTTGAAATCCTTATTTATCAAGGTAATTTAGGCAGATAATCATTATTTTTCACACAGAATTAATATTCTACAAAGAATTGTACAAAATTGGTTCAGAAATTTATCACAGCTAGAAAGGGACAATATTTATTTACACTGCAGCATCCCAGAGATTTCCCACAGAGCACTAAAATCCCTGGGAACTATCACCATGCAGTCCCTCTCTCTTGATTGTGCGTTACTTAGGAGGGAGGGAAGAGAGAAACAAGCATGCCATCAGCAACAGCAAGGACTTAAACATATTCACATTAGGATGTGCAAAAGTCCTTTAAATAGCTGGTTAGAAATTGGTGGATTTTATTCCATCTGACTGACAGTGAGTCTCCTAAGTTAAAACATTCTGAAACCAAAGAAAGCTCTTCTCTCAGTTCTTCCAATTTTACTCCTGAATGAGTCTCTTTGGATAGAAAAAAATTTTGCCTGTGGTTCCAAATGAACATTCCCCCACCCCTCTATCTTTAAGATCAAATCAAGTTATATATGCTACAAAGAAATCAATCAAAATAAAGATCTTTATTTCAGCTTTTAAATCACTTGAACCCAAACTAAACTGCAAGGTGCATTCAAAGGGTTAAAACACATGCATAGCTCTCCTCGCTGTAGACTTAATGCTGCAATTTTGATTATTTTTAGAATGAATAGTTTTTGTCACTTATAAAAAAAAAGCTTAATACAAAAATTATTGGTTTGTAGCTTTTTTATTACTCACACTGCAGTAAAAATGTAAAGGGATCATTTTTTACCACTGTAGCTTATCGATGCCTTATGATAATCCATAGGATAATCAATAATGCCACAAGAGAATTAAAAGGCAACAGCACACTAATAAAACAACGAAAGCACTAATAAAACTACATCAGCATGTAGTAAGTGCTGTTATATTTAAGTGGTCTCCACAAGGAGAGCCAAATCTTCTTTATACACAGTGCAACCCTTGTTTACATGTCTGCTCAGAGCAGCATGAATAACTTGACCAGGCTCGGCAACAGAGCAGCACTCTTTAGCCCGAAGAGCAAGATACGATATAATTACTCTCAGAAGAAGGCTGAAGGCAAGCCTCAGAGCTGACCTTCTCAGATGCTCACGTACAATTGTGTCTTAGCATTTAATTAGTCTAATCTGCCCTGAAAACATTTGCTACCACATCAGCACCGTGAAGGAATGTGTAGCACAAAGTCAAAGGGGCAGCAACTCAAAACAAACTCAACCTACCACTGTAAAACAGAATTAAAAATAAAAGATGTTTTTTTAAAATCACTAGGCGTTGTCAAATATTCATCTCTGACAAGGATCAGAAGCAGTGAGCAGAAGACACTGAGCTACCTCTGGGTCCCACCAACTGTAGAAGAGCTCATTAAACATGCATCCAAGAAACAATTTTCTCATGCTGCAAATCAACTTTTATTTAAACAAGCTAAAAGCCAGACAACTAAGAAACTACAGGGAACCAGGCATCACACACATCTCAGAACCTCCAAGGCTTTGTGCTGGAGAGCAATCACTCAGCCCTGAATGCCCGGGCTGGACTCTCCATGAGAGCATAAAGAGCTTTCCAGTACCCCCAGGAATCCTTAATTCCTCAATCTGAAAGATTGCTGTTGGGAACTTAAGTGATTGGCATTTGAAGCCAAATGCAAGTTATTAAACACAAAGAAAACAAAGGTTTCTAATAGTTGTTTTTCTGTCTTAGTTCATGCTTTGCTTCCACAGCATCATGTTTTAACCCCCTCCAGTAACTAAGCACCACAAAGTCGCTCGCTCGCTCACTACCCCCAGCAGAGAGGAGGGAGAGGATCGGAAGGGTGACAGTGAGAAAATTCATGAATTGAGACAAAGACAGTTTAATAAGTAAAGCAAAAGATGCTCATGCAAGCACAGCAAAACAAGGAATTCATGCACAACTTCCCGTCAGCAGGCGGGTGGTTCAGTCATTTCCAGGAAAGCAGGGCTCCATCATTAATAATGGGTACTTGGCAAGACAAATGCCATCACTCTGAACTTCTCCCCCCCTTCTTTCTCCTTCCCCCAGTTTTTTATTGCTGAGCATGACATCACGTGGTAGGGAACAGCCCTTTGGTCAGTGGGGATCTGCTGTCCCAGCTGTGTCTCCTTCTAATTTCTCCTGCACCCCCAGCCTGCTCACTGGTGGGTGAAGTGAGAAGCAGAAAAGGCCTTGATGCTGTATAAGCCCTGTTCAGCAATAAATAAACATCCCTGTGTTATCAATGCTATTTCCAGCACAAATCTGAAATGTAGCCCCATTACAGCCACTGTGAAGAAAATTTACTCTATCCCAGCCAAAACCAGCACACACAGATATCAGTGCCACATCTCACCCAGGAGATGTATTATCTCTTGAAGTTTCCCAGCTCCTCAGATTTTCCTCCATCTGCTGACTGTGCTCACCTCTGAAGACATGGCCCTTTGAGCACTCATCCTAAACGCTCAACAACCCCCATTTCAAATGCCCTGATCTTGTTCTTTCCCTCCCTAGGTTTACTCCACGCCACACAGCTTTGTGCAGTTTATTTTGGCGGTAATTAAGCATCTATTACAGCCCCTCTCATACAGCCTGACAGCTAGACTGAATGCTGAATAGTGACAGAACAGGGTGGGAAATGGAGCACGGGAGGTGTGTGGATAGAGGATATGGATATCCTATCTATCCATAGGATAGAGGATATGGATAGAGGAATCATGAAGCTTCCTATAGTGAAGAACCTGCTTTTTGGTTGCTCTTTTCAAATGCTTGGGTTTTTATCATAGAGTCTGTGTGTCTAAAACAAAATTGATCTTTACCCTAAACTCCCTGCAACCTCATTTCTCAGTCAGCAACTACCCTCACGTTATACTCCCCACCTGTAGTCTGTGCCTCATTTTTTGACTGATACCTTTAACTATTTTTTGCCATCCAAATAGCACCTCATACACCCCAGGCTCCTCTCTGCTTATAGACACAAACCTTCTTTGGAGTCTCATCAGTCCTAAACACTGCAGGATCCTTTTCTCTGTCCCTGAATAAATGCAGATTTCCTTTTCAGCTGTTTACCTCCAGCCAAAGACTGGTACAAACAAGAAGAAAAACTGACCAGCATTTTGGCACATCAACCCTCTCCGTGCATCCATCCCTCCACTGATGAACTCTTGCTCCTCTCTTATTGCAGCAAGGATGAACTTTCACCTTTTCTCCAGAATATTTTCAAAGCAGCTGTTGGAGGATTTTTTTTTTTCCTTTCCCTCACACAGTCACTAATATTACAGAGGATCTGCCATAATCTTGAGAAACAACACTACTGCTTCCAAATACTTCCCTGTAGACGTCCCTTGCTATACCACCTAAGAAAAACTAAATACAGGTGAAGTTTGTAATGTATTCTTTCTAGTATTTATTATACTGACCTCTGCACAGTATCATCTCCTTCTGCTTCCCCATGGGTGGACTTCAGAAAAGGTCTTTTTGTTCTGCAGTAACACACAGCAAATACAACACGGTCCCAATCACACAAATAATAAAAATCCAACTGACATAAATCATGTTACTATAGTCAAGCTGGTCCTTATGTCTCTCACACAATTTGCTGGCCAATCTACCTACCCAATTCTAATACTACTCCAAAGATTGCAAGTAATGTCTTTTTGACTAGCTAAAATAAACATGCTTGTCAGCCCTACTATGTTTGCATCCATCGTAAGGTTAAAGAACTTCCAGAATCAATAGGTAAAGCCAGGACTGACTGAAGTCCCAGAGTGGGGCATGAAACCCCAGTGAGTTTCATTCTGCTTTTACTTTTGCATCCTTGTTTTGGTAGGACAATCCCTAGAGATGTCTATTCATATGCAATGTGAGGTCCCCTTTTCGTTCCCAGTGCCAAAAATAATGCATTCCCATCTGTTCACAACTAACAGACACGAACTGCTTCCACAATTATCCCGTGTAAGAACTGGAAAAACTCACGCCAAGCTCTGCCCAACACAAACACACACTGAGACAAAACCGCTGAAAACACAACAATGTCAACCCCTTCACCACACACCTCCATCCCCCCCTCTCGTGTCACCAGCAGAAAGATGAGAATTAATAAGAACGCTGCTTCCCAAGAGCTTTGCTGAACTGAACAAGGAATAGATCTGTCTCATTCTGTTTTATTATTTATAACACCCCAAATCTCTCTCGTAAGCAGCCAGTGCAAAGGCAGTGACAAGAAGTGAATGTGAATGGAAAGCTTCGTAAACATACAGGAAACCATGCCAAAAACCTACAACAAATTTCTTAGAAATGAGAACTCAGAACTTCAAAGTCAAGTCAACCTAAAAGCAACCTGTCAGGGCAGTAACAAAGAAAGCTGGTGCCACGTGCAGCGCAATTACTCCATCTGCAAATCCTGCTGAAGTGCAGAATTGATTATAAAAATAATTGCATCCAGCAATGAAGGCCCTCCCCGCTCATCAACTGAAGGAAATACATTGTCTTTGGAAGGATGTAAGCAAATGAGGGGAGAAAGCTAAGGGGAACAGAACAAAAGGGACATCCCAAAATACTTGTTACAGTTCACTTTGTGATTTTACATGTATAATTGAGAGCTAGCAGAACTGCAGAGTCACTATTACTGCGTGGTCATCATTAGCTCAAAATGGTGCTTGAAGTTAATTGGCTCAGAGGAAGAAAGAGAAGATCAAGGACACACGTAGTTGTGCTGCTGGCATCAAAATGCTGAAATAGAGGTAACATATAATAAGAATTTCTTTTGGTATTCAACACTGCCGCATGTGGAAATGGAAATAAAAGAGTTCTGTCTACAGTTTTTATTACCTATTGATTTTAAGGCTTACATCAAATAATGGCAATTGTTTTGAATTGACTGTTGCAGAAGCATATGCTCCAGCATATGCCTAAACCTACACTAATATGACCAAAAAAATAGCTTTTTTGTAGGATCTAGAAGTATACTGCAATTCCCATACACAATCATAAGACTATCAGTAAGATTTCTACTTCAGAGCACTGATGATCTACACACACCCCTCAATTAAAGAAAGATGAAAACTAAAATGATTTGATACTATCCCAGAAAAAGGAGGATTTTTTTTTCTGAAAGCACGCCAGTTTGTTTTTAGTGCTTAGGTCTGTGCTTTTATTCCAGGCTGAACTTCCAAATACACCCTCCAAACAGAGGAGAAAGAGCTACACCTCTTTAGCTCTCACTGGCACCTTTGGGGCACATGGAAGACAGCTTGGCAGAAGAGGCAGACATGCGTTCTTGAAGACTAATTGCAATTTACTATATTGCTGATCATTATATTTACCTCACTGTTCAAAACAACTCTTATTCAGGTGTCTGCTTTGCTTTGGATGCTGGGATTTAAAGGTTTTTCTATATTGTTTCCTGTCCTGGAGAATAACTAGCAAATACCAAACAGTTCACGGACAAGAGATTAATGTTAGCACTTGCTCTGTTTTTAAGCCACCTTATGGACAACTTTTATAAGATCAGCTAACTCACAGGGAAGACCAACCGTGTGTTTCACAGATGCCATTATGTCTAATTTAAACGAGGCTGTTTTCCATATTAAACTGATAAATTCATATCCCTGATGATGCGGCAAGTCAAATCCCTCCTTTTTACTTCAGCTTTCTCAAGGTTTTACCTTAATATAGTCATGCCTTCACCACCATTTTAGCTTAACAAATATGACTTCGATTAGGAAGCTCACATCTTTTTGGGAAGGCAGTGGAGGGGAGATTGCCACTTAATCCTGCATATATTGAGGCAGAAATTAGTTCTTTTGCTCCATTAAAATGAATCCTCGAAATACTAAAATTGTATTTCTTTTCTTAATTATTCCTGCTGTTGCAAAACTACCAGCACATATGTCACTGGAATAGAAAGATCAGTCTCGCAGGTAATAAGTTTTATTGAGTTCTCGGAACCATATCATCCGTCCACCAGACTTTTTAATTTGCCACATGAATGGTTCAGTGTAACACCAGCTCTTGGAGTATTTGGGTAGGAGAGAGTTCATGCCGAGTGCTTTCCTGAGCCAAACAAAAATATTCTCCAATGTGTACACAGATTAGAGAATATTCCCCTCAACACCCCACCCCCCTCCCAAGAGAAGTATTTAGATCATTTTTTATCACTTTAGGAGCAAATGGCTGATTTATATATGACTGTTTTCATGCAAACTTTACCTGCATCTTGTTTGACCACAATAAAAACAAAACTAAAATCTCTAGGGTTGACATTCTATAGCATGAAGATGATACAACTAAAAAACCAAAATCTTCCATGTTGGTAACTGGGACCAATTACTGGGGAGCTCACATCACAGCCTTGTAAAAATCACACTACACTTGAATGGAGAGTACTCAGGGCTGAAGGGACAAATCTTGTACTCGATGAACTCAAAAACAAAAAGAAGGTAACTTATCAAGGAGTTAAACTTAGCCAAAATGAAAACAGGATGAATCCCAGAGAACCCCAAGGAGTTTGAGATATGTGAGCCCTTGAAAAAGCCTTCAGCATTTTCTTTTTTACCTGCTTGTATGAATCAATACTGCATAATCAGGACAAACTCCTGCTTAGCGCTCCATGTGTCTCTCAGGGCTAGAAGAGGTCCTGGGGTGAGACAGTACAGCAGGCAGTGGTACACGAGGACAATAATTAGTGGCAGTTCTGACAAGCTGTGGTACCTCTAGAAGCAATAAATCCTGGGACTTGCATACATACAGCATTATTAAGAAAAGCCAAGCATTCTCAGACTTGAGCGACATTTGAAAACCTTGTCTGGTTTCAATGGCCATTATTTAGCATTACTTTCTTATCACCGCATTCCTCCCAAAATTTTACCCTAAAATATAACTAAACACTAAGTTGGGAAAAAAGTAGAGTTAACGTGTCCCTACCATCATCAGTAAAGTCATTCCATGCAAAGTACCTGAAGTATTCAAATATTACCTGGTATTCAAAACCCAGGCAGGAGCATCTTTCTTTGAGTGAGTAGACTCCTGACCCCTCTTCCCCAGACCCCCCATTGTCTTCAGTTTCATCAAACTTCTCACCCTTTTGCTGTCTTAACACGTTTGAAAAGTTTAAATGAATCTAGTATCAATATCTCAGTATAAAACTTGAGGCTGGTGGGGAGGAAGAAACCATTCAACCGGACATTCATAATCTTAACTCCATCAATATAAGCCACATCTTGGCAAAATTCTAAAAAAATGGACTGGAGAGATTTAATTGAAATTGATGCAACTTCTGCCTATGCATAAGTCTAGGGTAAATAGAATACCTGTATACTAATTGGATATTTAGCTGGAAAAGGATACATTTAGTAGTATTAATCCTAAACAGATGATAGAATTGTAATTGGGTTTGTGGAGGAAAGAAAAAGGCAATTAATTTCAATTTATATTGAACAAGATACATCAGAGTAAAATATTGACAAAGCTGATGATTCTGCTCCCCTATACAGAATGCCAACTGGCATCCAGTTTCAAAATGCCAGTTTAAAAAACAAACCAAAAGAATAATAAAGAAACAATCATTTGAAACACTACATTGCACGTAACCAGATCACAAGTAAATTACTTCTCTCTGCAGGAATATGAGGGCAGAAAACCCCTAAACCCTCTACTGTAGTTAAAGGAAGGAACCACCTACTTTTTCAAAGCACAGATGTGTAAACCTGTAAGTATCTACATGTGTATGCACTTCCCCTCCATGGCTGAGACCTACGTGAGCTCAGGGACAGAGTACAAATGTCAGAAATCTGGACAATTCACTAATCCTGCGTCCAAAGGACACAATAGCACAATGCTTGGAGGTGCAATAACCTTTTTTGGGGTATTCTGTATTATTCTGTGATAGCAGAACTCTGTGTTATGAACAATTTGAAGGCTATAACCCATCAAATACCCTTTCCAGCTAACAGGTGAAGGAAACCCATAAAGGGAGGACAGGGTCACCTTTAATCAACCCCCACAGCTGCAGCTGCCACAGACAGACCTGTTACTGGAAAACAGGTCTTCCTGCCTTGGAAAACCAACCTCCTACCCATCCGCTGCACGTACAGATCCTCTGGGCACTCCCCAGTCACATCCTGCCACAGGCGTGACATTAACAGTGTCTTAAACTGCTGCCTTCGTAGGGATGATCCACATCTCCATCTTTTGTCCTCACAAGGTTTTTAAGCATCCCCTGGCTGAAGCAGCAGGAGAAGAAGCAGCAGCTGAACTGCACCAACCACGTGATCACCACCACAGGTCTACACAACAAGTCCCTCTTACATCCACTTTCCACTCCCAATATTGCCCACAAAACACAGGCTTGTAAGAAGAACAACTCGCCTGAATAAGTTCAGTGCTGAGATTTCTCTGCTCAGCAGGAACCAGGTACGATGACAGAGCTCTGGCTCCCCACAGCCAGAGACCTACATCCATCAGTGTTGGTGTTGCACACGTTGGCCTCCAGCACAACTCAGCCTTCTCTACTAGTAAGATCAGCATCTCGTGAGAGCAGCCCTCACGTGAGCCAAATGTATCTCACAATTCTTGCTTGCAGGTTCCCCCTGAAGCAAGTGTATTATACGCTTTAGAAAACACACAGCAGTTTAGAAACTACTGTTCTGAAAGAGCATTAAGTTTATGAAAATCACACATTCAAAGCAAACTGCCAAGCAAGAGTTCCTGAACAACCTTAATTGAGCTCCCTTGTGAATTTACAGTATAATATAGAATTATATATTCCTGGGCTATTTTCTTTCCCTACCAGCTGTGCCTCATTTACAGAATTACTGAATATTTCTCTTCACCATTTTAATTCTATATACCTGCTTATTTGATCTTCAGCAAACATTCTCCAGCCACTGAATGCAAAGCTGGCAACTCCCCTGTGACATTTTATAGTGGTCTCCTAACAGTCTCTAACTCAATTTAAGCAAAAACGTATATGTACTAAATAATAAAATGTTTGAAAAACACATCAACTGCACACAGAAAAGGTCAGACTAAAAGGTCACAGTTTGGCAAACACTAAAACACAGGACAGCTTGTCATATAAATCCAAAGTGTCAGACAAGTCCTTGCTATAAAACTACTACCAACTATATGTAATTTTAAAAAATTATGACCTGTGAGACTTGAGCTATTAATGATTCAAAACAGAGACAATTTCAACTTTTGCTGCAGATGCCTCCTGGGCACCCTTTGCCTGGCCGAGATGGCTGTGCCCCCCTGCCCCACTGGAGATGCTCTGGGGCTCCCACTCTACCCTCACCCCCAAGAGTGTCACACAACAGCCGAATCCCAAAATGTACCAAAACTCATGTTGTTTCCGAGCAATACAGTGTCAGCGGTTCCCACAATCACTTGGGATTCATTCTCCTCTTACTGCCTGGGTTGCAAATAAATTTCTTTGTGCCCTCTATTATTTTTTTTCCCCCTGAAGTCAGCAGTACAGTAATCCTTGTAGAGTTACCAGGCTGCTCTTCAGGGAAGTAGTTAAAAAGCTAGTGTTTGGCAAATTATATTCTTCCTATAGCTCTTAAAAAAGTTAAAAGTTTTAAAAAATTTTTTTAAAAAGGGCAAGAAAATGCCTGTAATAAGTTTTGAAGCAAACCTATACTGCCGTGAAAATAAAACCACGTTACTGTTTATAAATCCAAAAGTATTTCTTATGCATTCTGCTTTAAGATAAGCTGTAAAAAGAAGAAAATGTATTACTGCATCCTTTTCCCCCCTCTTCTTGATTTTATGAACTGCATAGGAAGTTTTCTCACACACAAAACCTCATTTTTTTCCACCTTTCCTTTCAAAATCAAACATTCAGGTCTCATCTCCCTTTGAACATTGTCAGAACTAGCAGGCTTATGTTATCATGGGTAGCCAACAAAATCTGATTAACTGGAGGGGATTTCTTTTTAATAGTGTTTAAACCTATTAGACAGCAACAAGAAAGTTCCGTTTCATTAAAAACACGAGAGAAAAAGCGTGTTGCTGAGTATTCAGCAATACTGCTCCATCAGTAATGCACTGAAAGTTCTTAATCCATAACCCACGGATCACACAAAGAAATGCTCCCACAACGAGAAGATGAACCAGCAACAGCCCTGCTACTTCGGGTGAGGTGGCAGGGGGAAAGACACATTAAGTCAGACAATGAAAATAAAACATGTAAAATATTCAAAAGGCTGGTGTGCTATTTTCTACCCCCAGTCATAAGCAGAACTAAGCTAATTTCTATTCTCTAATGTCCTTTCCTTTACAAAATGTATTCCAACTTTATCTGTTTTCAACAGAAGTGCTAATAGGCCGTGTACAGAGTGGAAATGCACATGTAATTTAGATACAATTTAGCAGCTAAATTACCTTTGTGGTAAAGGTCTGTTACTAAATCACTTCACTGGAAAATTAATAATAATGAAATAGTTATTAGCATCCCTCAGACATATATGCCATCCTCAGCATGTTTTTGATAATAAAGTGGTTCTTAGCCCCGTGCCAGCTAACTCCGTAAATGTTTATTAACTTGCTTCAGAATACACGGGACGCTTTGCCATCCAAAAGATGAACTGAAATCTTTATTTCACACTTAAGGATAGAGCATTTTTATTTGATGCTCATTCTGTAGTCAATTCTGCAGGCCCATACAGAAGAGAGGAAAACCAAAAAGCAAAGCTGGTAGCAGTAAACACAGGGCAGAAACTCTTGAAAGCAACATTCAAACAAGATGATACAAGAGTAAAATCTCTGGGCAGAAAAATTAAACACTAAAAATATTTTAAAATATGCTAAAAGTGACAGCAATAATGTAGGAAGTGCTCAAAAATAGTTTCCATTCCATAGCAGAAGGTAACAAAATACTTCAAGTTTAACAAGTTTGTGTTACTTGTTGATCAGCTGTTATTAAACTTAGACTTTTTAAGGCAAGTAACCTGCACTCAAGGGTTCAGAAGAGCTGGCTGATAGGAGGCAATAAAAAACACTGTTTATTTTCACTAAATCTTAGAATACTCATGTCATTCCAGGAGATTTAAAGAAAACTAATGTTATGTCAGAATTTAAATATGAGTGCTTATCGACCTGTCAACATAATACTGTTCTAGCTAATCTAAGGAAGTGAATTACAGTCATCTTTAATTTTAAGACAATCAACAGAAGTTTATAAAAACAAGGTCCTGTCAAATTAACCAGTTGTTTTCCTTCGGAGGCTAGGAGCCTTACACAAATAACCGTTTTGCAGCTTACCAGAGCAGATGTGAAGAGTGATTTAATTGCTGACTGGGAGCACCTACCTGGCAAACAAAAATAGGATATTAGAAGGTTCATTTAGCCTGGCAGGCAAGTCTACCCTGCCCCAGTGACTTCAGGTTGAATGTAAGTTCAGACTGGAAGTGTAACATCATTTCTAGCAGCTAATAAATCCAGAACAGTGTTGCAGAGTCCACTGCTTGTTCTGCAGCAATAAGCTGTTAAATGAAATTCAGATTTTTGAAGGGATGAAAGGAAGAAGGAAAAGGGGAATTACCTACCCATGAAGCAAAGAGCAAATCTGGCCAATCACTCAGATGACAGCTCTGCTCTCACCTGTGCCCAAACCCATTTCAAAACATAAGAATAAATCTTCAAGAAAGATTTATATTTCCACATGTGCTCCCTCCGTAGGCTGCTCACGCCCTGACTCGTGGCAAGATCAGGCCCCAACAGACAGAAGGACACGCGCCTCAATGAGAAACAGATGCTAAAGCACCGCTAGTGCTGCCAGAATATTGGCATTAACCTTCTAGATCAATTATTAAAGCAATAAAATGAAAATGAAGAGTTATCTACCTACTGCAAATTGATATTATGAAAATGAGTCCTGAAGTTATTACAAAATTTCACGTGCTTCATAAAGCATTAAATACTGAGACATAACGAGGTAGCTATCAAAGCAGTCAGGAAACAATCATTGGAAAATAAACTAAGCACCTGGTTAGCCCAGGCTCTGCCTGCACAAAGCGGTGACCAGCTAACCTCGTCAAGCAAAAAAAAAATAAAGATTGCTGTCTGTCGGATTGAAATGCCCAGGAAACATGAGCTGGAAAATAAATAGGTGAAAAAGCATCTCCATGGGCATCACATGCAACAGGCGTAACCGCAGCACTTCCCATCAAACAGGATGAAGCAGAGCAGCACTTACTCCTGACCACGTTTCGGAAGGCAGAAGCGATAGAGCTGGGGTTCTGCTAGGCTGGGCAGAAGACAGAAAGCCCCCGCAGCAGACCAGAAACCATAAAACCAACTGAGTGAATCAGGCTCGAAAAGCGTTGCATCCTGAGCAAAATGGGATCTCCTGAGATACAACACAGCAAGAGCAACACGCTAGGGGACAGGGGGCTGAGACTGTTTTGGGACAATGAATGGAAGATGCTGTTAATTGAAAGAAAACGTTTGTTAACATCTGACAGTAATTCTAGAGATGATGCAATTAGCTTATTTACACTTTCCAGATTATCCCTAAACACACACATTTCCAAAGGACTGGCCCATTTTTGCTTCCACTGAAGTCACTGGAGTATTTGCCAGGGATTTCAGCGAGGAAAGGTTGGGTTTCACTATCTGGGAGCATTATGTGTCTGCTGCCTTCTTATAAAGCAGACAGTGAGCATGTCTTTGGGTTGGACACCAGCAGAAGATATCACCTCTGTACCACCTTTCCATTGCTCCACTGCTCCTCTTTCAGCTTCAAACTAATGAAATCCCTCCAAGAAATTTGCCAGGTACGGTGCAAAATGTCTCCAGACACCAATTCTAACAGAATTCCGGGTTTTTTTTTGTCAGCACCAGGCTATGCGGCTCCAGAACCAACACCAGGCAGCCTTTGTAACTAATATATTGAAGAGTTTCTGGGGAATGATGAAATAAAATCACCTTTAGGTATCAATAAACAGAAAAACAGCCAAAAGCACATTTTAAGCTTTGGTAACTTTGGGCTACATTTTGCCTCATTTTTCAATGTGATTGGAACATTAAGGCAGTTTTTCTGTAACATATATAACAACTTGTTAACACAAGTGGGTATCTTACAGTATAGAGTTATTTTTAGTTGAACTTGTTTGAAATAGCCTACATAACTTATGGCTAATGTATTAACTATTGCAGCTTTCCCAAAGCTACAATCAATAATAAAATGATAAAACTTCGATGTTTCATCACGTTTAGGGTAGGTATTGTGGTCTGAACTTACCATCACTTACAACTTTTCCAAATAATTTCAACTGAACTGTTCTATAAATGGTCTGCAGTTCATTCTCCTACTTTGAAGTCAGACAACACAAATTTAAGCTACATCAGTCTGCAAAGCCAGAGGATGCGTGGTTCTCCCAATGAAAAAAAAAAGTTTTCATCATTTAACATTCAATTTTAACAACTGTTTTTTGTGTTTTCACAACTACTTATGAACCAACAAAGGAGGAAAAAACAGATTTTCTTGCTTCCACTCCTCTCCTTGCAACTGTGAGGAGCTGATTCAGGAGATATTACAATATCCACAATTAGGGTCACAAATATTTGCATAGCCTAAAAGGGCAGAGTTCAGTGTGCAATAGTCACTTGTGTTCCATTATTCATAATTGCTCTGATAGCATTTCCACAAACGCCCAGTAGTTAATGAATCCTGAAAGCTTTTAGTTCAAACAATTATTCCTCATGAAAATGTGTACCAAAGCATATTATTTGTTACTCTACTTACTTCTCCCCATTTAAATTTCAATTGCTGAGCAGGAAACAAAAACAAAACCTTCGCTGTTGGGTGACAGCCACAGTAGAACAAGTTATGAAGGTCAAAGAGCTGATGAGCATAACACTAAATAAAAATAAGTCCTTCAAAGTACATCATTGTGAACGACACACATTTGTATAAAATAAGGTTCAGCTTATGAATTATTTACAAGCCAAAAGGGGGATACAATTGATGAATATTATTTGCTATTTTCAGTTCAAAACAGCTGCTATTAACTCTGCTTTTGCTATTACCTGGACAAAGTACTGACACTAGGGAACAATGCAGTGATAGCCACAGGAATTGCACTGTAACAGTCCCCAACCCTGTCTCCTACAGGAAAGTGCTATTTTCTGGGAAGGCTGCAGCTCAGGGCTGGCAGCAGCCACGTAACCTCACAGCCCCCTGCACTGGACCAGCTGGCAGCAAAGAAAGATGCTCAGGAACGCTGAAGGCAGATGCTCTGCATCCTCCCAACTGCTCACAGCAGGGGCAAGCGGTGGCTTGGTAAGAAACAAATTTAATGCACCAAACTTGGACTGAAAGAAGAGTGGAGAGGGACAAGTCAGTTCAACTGGCTCCGGAGTCCAACCTGCCCAATAAAGCAGTTTCTGTCACACCGAATAATGGCCCGCACTCCCCCAGGAGATGGGCCAATCTCCATGCATCACAAGGGAGACAAATGTGGCTGCCATGCCTGCAGTCCTCTCCTCACCACGGGTGAAAGGTACATCGGGAGATGTTACAATCTGCTTCCATCTGAATTGCTCAAACTGATAAGCATTTTCATGTGCCTGAGCTTCGCCTCCCAGGGAGGCTGGATCTGGGAGCTGCCCCATTATATCTGCATGCTCTCTCACACATACATCCTCCCTCTATGGAAGAAACATTTGTTGTAAACATATGGAGAGGCCCTGCTGGAGGCCAACATTTAATGCTCTAGTTAATAACATTTTCAAAGGGAAAAAATAAAAGGGGGGGGGGGGCGGAGACGGAAGGGGAAGATACAGAGAAAAAACTAAATTCAGTAGGATATGAATGCAAATGGCAAGTACAATAGCTCTCAGGTGTAACAGGATTTGCCAAGATTGGAGCAAGTGAGCTTAAAGACATCCTAGGGCTCTAATAAATAAGGGAAGTAGCCCCCATACGATACATGAAATAATTGGCTACCTATATATACACATATACACAGAAAAAAGGGGGATTCAGCCTATTTGTGGTCATTTTGAGGCATGCTGACAGCCATTTGCATTGGGCTGGGGTTTCTTCACAACCTCCTCAAATGCAACAGAACAGTTGTTTTTAAATGTCAGACAACATTCAAGCTGACTCGCCTTGCCCAGTCCTCCTCTTCTGTACAGGGAGTAGCAGCCGTCTGGCTGATGCTCTGGGTTGTTTTCCTCCTGGCTGGATGTGTGGATTTAGCTGCCAGCATTTTTGTTCTTTGATGACTGGGTTTTTAAGCTGGTACCCACTGCTAATGATAATGGCTAGTCAGGTCTATTACAGAGCAGTGTAATACCGACAGCCCACATCCCAGAATGGGGGGAAAAAAACACAAGAGGGTTGGATCACAGCGAGGCAGAATGTGTGGGTATGGATTTCGCTCCAGGATCAGCTGTGCCTTCCTTGACTAATTAATCTGCGAGATCTGAACAGTCGGTAGAATGGAAAAAATGGGTCAAGTTGGCATCATGGGACTTAAATAAATAAAAATGAGAGGAATTAGCTTAGACTGTGTCTGTGCTTTGTCCAGGTCTGAAAATGACACAATACAAAACATAGTCTTAGAAAAAGAGGTGATGACAAATTAGATGTGGGTGCACTCTGCGAGGCAACTTGCTCTTCACACAGGAAAGACACCATCAGTACCTTTACAAAAGACTGGACCATGACACTTAGAATACCAAGATGGACAATGCATGCTTAATGTATGGAAATTGAACAGGCTTCTCACAGGGAAAGGTAACACCAGAAATATAAAGGCAGATCTAATCCATACAGCTACAATTTTACTTTAAATTTAAATTTGTATTGCAAGTTCCAAAGTCTGGGAAGCTCAGAGAGGCAACCCCAAAGAAGGAAGCCCAGGATCCCATCTTGTGCGTTATTACTCAATTTGCTGATTTGGTTTGTGATTTGTGGAAACAGAGTTGAAGGACTGACCACCACGGTGTATCCTGTTACTCCTTACTGCAAAATGAGCTGGTGTCTGACCGGGGTAACGCTGGCTGCTCACCACTGGGACATGGATCAGTGCTCAGGGATAAGAACTTTGGTTTCAGTCGTGGAAAGCAAATTAATTTCCTGCACTTCTTGAGGCTCAGTTTTCAATGGATTCAGTGTAGAAGATGTTAAAGAAATGAATGAAGTTTCTTTTGTGGCCAGAATATCAAGTCCTCCGTGCAGATTCTCTAATGCCTTACACAATTACATAAAACCCTTTCTCCAATCCCCCCAAACCCAAGAAACTCAAAAGACAGTGGCAGGAGACCCACTTCCTTATAGCTTTGAGACCTGCATCCCTCATTCAAAGGCCACTGCAATCAGTACACAAATAAAAGAAGCCAGAAACCTATACGCCAAGAATGAGCATATGCAAGTCTTGTTTTTACAGAAAACCAAAGTTAGGCAATGGAACACGCCTCACAACAAACTACCTGAATCTACCCAGATTCATAGCAGATGGACCATTTCTCCCAAAATACATGCTGTAGAATATATTGGGTCAGTCAGAGTGATGTTCACGTCTATGCACCAAGTTCTACCTCTCTCAAATACAGCGCTGATTTAATCTAAGAAAGTTTACAGAAAATAACTTGTTCTCGCCTTGCTTCACAGAGTGCCTCTTTCCCACTTGCCTCTGCCCACTCCCTTCCTACCCTCAGAGCACGAGCAGACTCCACTCGAGCTGTTACCACCTCTCATTTGGGAGAAATCTTGCCTCGTATGAGGTACCAAAGACTAAGAGCTGGCGACTCGAGAATGTTTTAAAAGGATCAGTGAGCAGGACAACATTGCAAAACAAATTCTGGCTCCCAGTCATGCACACAGACAACTGAGCCACCTGCCAACATTTAAAGCAAAGGAGTAGAACAAATTTCTTTGTGAATTTACTGACCAACTTCCCTCCTCCTCCACAAAGGGAAGGCTGTGCTCCACTCCTGCCTTCTTTGGGCAGCTCACTCCCATTCTCTGCCCAGGATTTTAGTTTGCTCTTGTAAATGTTGTTTGCCACAGAAGTTGCTTACAGCTACAGAAGACAAACGGCAGGCAAAAGCAGCTAAGAACCACTGAATTTCTCTAAAAGCATTACATGGTATATATTTCATTCTGTAACTTAACTAGGCAGCCACAATAAAAGCCCCAGACTTCTCTCCTTGTCCAGAAGCAATTCAGGCCCTGGGGAATGATCACGAATAGTGGCTAATGTGGGTGATGCCATCTCTAATGCAAGAAGGTCAAAATATATAATTAGCATTTTTCTCTCAGGGTTTATTTCTTTTGCTGTAGTTTTCGCTCAGCTTGCTTTGCCGGGCTGGGGGTTGTTCTCATTTGCTGCCGGGTAAATCCAGACTAAGCTCCAGTAACAACAATAGTGATAGCCCAACGAAAGAGAAATCCAGCTCTGTGCTTCTAAGGGTACTTGGGATTCACTAGTGCCATCTCAAAAGTTACAATGAAAACTCATCCATCCAAGAGGTTGGTTGTCCATTCATATTGGATATTATCAGGCCAAAATTTATAGTAAGACAAAAAAACCTACCCTCACAACCTTGGCCCACATTAAAGTGAAAGCTAAGAGCAGAGCATGTGAAATGGGTGAAGGGGACCTCACGAGGGCCCTTAGCATTCCAGGAACGCAGCCTCAAACTTTCCCTTACCAGGAACACAGCAATAAACTTTCACTGGGAACTTTGCACTTGTACTGGAGTCTTAAAGACATTAAAAGGGTAAAGAGTTGCCATGACAATGAAGGAGAAAGATATGTCTATGAGGCTGGGCTTTACCAGCTTGGGTAGAGGGTACTTGTTGCTGGTTCTACGGGACAATGACTGTACTCACCTCCCTGTCTAAAACCACGGCCCTACTTTCCACACACAGCATTGGTAATACCCATTTATATATTTCATGGGCATTGCCAGAGGTCAGATTCCAAACCAAGAGTGCTATGAACCCAACCAAAACACGGCCTAAACTTGTTCTTTCTATGGAGGCCTGCTATTATCTTTAGCAGGCTCACATCCTCCTCTCCCAGCACAGGTATGTTGCAGCGTTGCCTTTCCATCTCACTCACCCACAGAGCTACTGCCTCCCTTTCAGCAGCCTGATGGGCTCCATTTTATGTCACCTCCCTGGCAGGAAGGGGGCAGTTGGGAGGAGGAAGGGGTCACTGCCCATGGAACAGAAGCCTGTAATGCTGTAACACAAATCTTCCACATTGTCAACCAACACAAAGAGCCCATCTTTAATTCTGTCTCAGTAATCAACACAACCTGTGATATCTCCTCGATTCATGTATGTCTCCCTCCATTTCCCTCCCTGGCAGTTTTCTGATCTTTTCCTCAACCTGAGACTCATAGAATACTTGAAATCTGTCAAGTAGTTTCCATTTGTACCCAGGAATCTCAGCATTAATAATACATTTTACACTATTATTCCTACTTTCAGTGAAACTTCATAGCAAGTTACAATTTCTACCTTAAAAATGCTCCCATGACATGATTTCATGAAGCCTGGATGGCACCTAATGCAGCAACAGGAACTGCAATACAGACACACTACTCCCTGCTTCGAGGAGGGATGCTCACATCCTTCATTGTGGTACCTAGGGGTTGTTGTCATCAGGTCACTTAAAGCAGTGCAAAAGGTGCACTTTTCAGAGCTCAGCTACTGGGTAAAGGCAAGTCCAGCTGTCCTCTGCCCCTCAGAGGAAGGAAAGGAAAGCAGAAATCACCTGCTTTATTTTCCATATAACACATAAGGCAATAAACCAAGAGCCAAGCGATAATTATTCAGTCTAAAGCCAAAGAATCATAAAAAGCAAGCCTCAAAGTCTAGAAGGCTGGTTTCAGATTAAATTCAGGTGTTCAAAAGATTACCATTCCTTTTCAAGGTTTTTTTTCTTCTTTCTCTTTCATAAAGTCCCTCGATCTCCACAACATACCTCTCTGCTTTCCCACAGATCACAGCAATCCAATTGCACCCCACATCCCCGGCTTTCTTACTGCTCCACCCCAGCTCTCTACTCCCCTCTACAATCCTGCTTGATGGGGACATGCAAAAACCTCAACCCCTTCTCTCCTCCTCACCTTCCAGAGTTATCTTTGATAATACTAAATTTGGGTTATGCAACCTCTATTCAACTCTTTTCCTGGCAACATTTCCTTGGCTGTTCCTGCTCACTTCCACTTGCATGAACAGCATTCTCCTCTCCTCCAGTTCACCCCAGTCCTGCCCCTACCACACACTCCCAGCAGCTCAAACGCACACCAGCTCCAGGGACATGTGAGCTGTGACTCACAATTCAAGTCAGCACTTAAGCTGCTTTCCCAAACTCAAATCCAAATCATCTGACCAAGCACACCGCAGAGTACAAACCCAATCCACCTTAAAAATAAAGTTCTGTGACCAGGCGTCATTTGCTGAAGGAAATTTCTCCCTTGGTGCTTCAGAATACAGCAGAATTCCTAGACAATCTAAATGCTACCAAAATGCCTCTGTAGTTCGAGTCCATCTCCTAGCAAGATTTATTACTTCTAGTAATTAGACACAATGTGGAAAAATTATTAATAATAATAGCAGATAAGATATACAAATTAACCTGTAAGTGACATTAGAACTACAAAAGACAAAGCCAATTGTTGCTGGCAGCCAGATTTGACATTTAAGGATGCATCATGCACAGCTCAACTTGCTCTTTTAATATGAGTGCAGATGAGAAATCCTCATCGTGTGACGGATGCATTCAGCAGCTCCTGGGGCAGATGCAACTATGAAGTGGATTTTGGTGCAGTCCAGTCCCACAGTTTGGCAACAACAGGGGATGCACAGGAATGCATGGTAAAGCAATGGGAATTCCTAAACAATTGGGCTATGGATAACTGTGGTGATACCGACAGAGCTAAAAAGCTGTATTCTGGAATCATTATTTCATCACTAAGCACAGGGGGCCTACTTTTGTTCTCAACTACAGTGACATAAAAAGTTACAGTGGAATCAGAGTAATCACACTGTAAGAAAAAAAAGTGTTAATAACAGAATCAGGTTTGTACTACCTGTGAATCAATGGGCATCAATATCTGCAGTGCTGTTCTATCTTATTTTGCTTCGAGACTTGTGGCAGTCCCTATGCTTACAATAGGAGGTACAGCAAACAATTGCTTCTGTTGGGAGTAAATGATACCCTCTAGCAGGTGTTACAGAAAATCTTATGAATAGCTGTCTCAGTGTGTCTCAAAGAAAACAGATATCGTACTTCAAAATAAAAAAGAAAAGCCAAATAACACAATACTCTTGCTTAGACATATCTTTTGTGAACAATTACCAGCCAAAATTACATGAAAGTGATGTTCAATATGTTCTCTAATTGAAGTTTTAAATAACATCATCCATTATTAAAAAAAGCAAAACAATTTACTGAATTGCTAAGGTTTCTTTACAACTTGGACCCACTCACAAGATTTTGGACTTGGAGCTCATCTCCTCACCAGGTCAGAAGCACGAGCTACTTGCTTGTTTCCAACATGAGCTATCACAACTTAAAGGTATGTTTCCTTTTACAGTTTAGTATTTAAAGTAAATTTCACCAAAAAAATCTGTCAATTTCCCCCTCCCTTCCTTAATCACCTGTCATACTTTCTGTATTCTAGCAAAGTACAATTCCTTTTAAGAAGCCAGAAATTGTGGAACTCTATCTCCAGGTTCAGATCATATGTAAGATATTTAATGTGCAGATAAAGAGTTAGATTAAAATAGTATTAGAGGTAGCAAAAACCAGCTCCTATTGTCAATTCTGACAATATCTAATTTTTAGAGCTTGACTATGCCTTCAATATTCTTTTAATAGAAATCCTTGAAGATTGTTCCCACGTTTTGGAAAGAAAAGAAAAAATCAGACAGAAAAAGTACAATTCCAAGATGGAAGCTAAACACACACCTACAGAGATTTGCACAAAGGTTTGTGCCCAGGCATATTTTAATGGGGCTTTTAAAAGCACATCCTCAACACAAAGGCAAGGCCATGACAGATTTCAAGCCATTAATGACTCAAGTTCTTCAGTGAAGACCAAACCCACATACATAAGACTATTCTCTTCAGTCTCTCTGATAAATAGCTCATCTTTTCTTTATCAACAAAACCTATATGCTTGAGTCTAGATTAGCTAAACTAGGACAAACAAAAGCAGCATTTTAAAAGAAGAAGTTTTGAATGGTGTCCATCACAACCAGCCTTTCTGCTAGATCCATTTTGCTCCAATACAGCTCCTGTGGCAGTGATGGACAGCCTCCCATCCAAACCCTACAGAAGGGAAGGGGCATATAAGTCTTTTTTAGTCTATAAGAAAAGAACAAATTGAAAGGTAAATAATTCCTATACCTTTTGTGAATTACAACTGCAAAATGCTGTGAATAAGAATAGAGTACCCAGCTACCTTCCTTACACTCTCGTTCTCCAACATTGCCTACCTGCGAGGCAATGCAGGAGAGCTCTATGTGGACTGCATATAAAACCTCAAACTTATAGGGGCAGCTGTGCATTTCATGAGCTTCTGTAAATATCTGGCAGGGTAACTAAATAGCCAGTATCTATACATATACATGCACCACCTAGGAAGAGTCAGTACCCTGGGAAGAAAGGCATGTATCAATATAGCAAACGCTTTTATTCCTATATTCCCAACTCCTAAATGATACCTCTGCTTTTACCTTAACCTATTAAATCAGTCTATTCTTCATTTACACAACCTACAGTCCACCAAACACTGTTACCAGAGATCTCACAAATCCATACATTGAAGGGTCCAGTCCAGCATTACGTATTTTCTCTGTGTTTCTCTGTGCTGCTTCAAGCAAAAAAGAACCAAACCCACAAACCCTCAAAAAGCAGAATCATTGTGATGATCCAGTTCTAAGGCTGCCCCCGAGCAACTGCAGCAGCCCAAGGTGTGGGATTAGCTCAGTGGGTGGGAACCTGGGAGGACAGGAACTTCTGACTGTAATTTTTTCCACCTGTGAATGTGTAACATTTAATTTGCCCATAAATCAATTAGCCTCCAGTGTATTTCACACACAGAGAATACCCATTACCCCAAGTCCTAAACACTACCTCCCAAACTAGGGGAAATGAACCCCCACAACCCCATCTAAACCAATCAAATCTAAAAACCATTAGAGCTATGTCTTTCCACCCTCCCCCTTCCAATTTAGTTAGTGTCAAAAGAGTAACGAGTAATCAGGAAAATTCCTGTTAGGCTTATCTCTCAGTCTAGTGGGATCTCTAAATCCTTTATCAGCATCCACAATGAAAAATAAGATAACACCCACACTTGTTTAGCCCAGTTTATGACATACTCTGATAAGCATTCACTGAGTGACTGGAATTTACATCTTGGAGAAACCCAGTTTCCCAGGAATCTTCCTGCACCCTTACTGTGCTGAACTTGCTGTGTAGGCATCCAAATGAGCAAAAGCACCTCAGTTTCCAGACACCCTCAGGGACCCTTTTTACAATCTGGTTTCAACCACTCTACTCCCACACCCCTCCACTTCAAGATAAATGTATTATTGGTCTAAAACTTAAGAAACACAAACTGTCAAGGCCATGGGGGCTTTATGATAATATTTGTATTCTGGAAAAACCCATGTGCCACTTAAACTCACATAAGACTAAAGCTTTTACAGGTGTCACCGATTCCTGTTGGAGAGATACCAGAAACCATTGCAGAAGCGATACGCCTTTGCTGACAATGGCATCTGTATCAAAGGTTGCCCAGGCTCGGGTGATGAGTCATTCTGACTCCACAGAGCCTTGGTCTGAGGCTCACAGATGGCCACAAATTAAAATCTGTTATGCAGACTGGTATTCACACATTCAGTGACCTCTGTGAATGAAATCTGGAGACCTCTTGACTCTCGGTGAGTGAGTTTACCATTATTGCTAACACCAACCGAATGAGCAAGCCTTACATACAGCAGGAAACAGACTTGGAGAAAATGAAAATCCAGTGGGCTGGGATCCTCCAACGTCAGGTGGCAACAGCTGCTCCACACCTTTCTTCCTGTACAACAGGAAGGCAGAGTAGTCACAAGGCTGAGGGAACAGCCACTCTCCCCATTACACACCATCCACACGGTGGAGCATTTCCTGCATGGATATTGCCACGGGTGAGAACACGCTTTGCTGTCTTCATCCTTTCCATGCTCTCCTGGCTCAAACTGTCAGAGACCACAAAGCATATCCCATATGAAACAAAACATAACTTTACCGTTTTATGCATCTCTAGATCAGAACTGCATAACTAGCTGCCAGCAGTCAATGCCTAATTAAGTAGAAAGTGAAAAGTAACAAGAAAAAAAACCTAACAACCTAAACCAACCTAAAAACGTTAACAAAATTCGCAAGATTGATTTGCATAAGAAATACTCACAAGAAAAAGCAAAAAGGAAAGAGTAACAAGCATTAATTACTCTAGAAGTTCACCACTTGATTGCCTATCAAATGAATTTCCACTAGGCACAAGAAAGCACTAAAAAGTCTGGAGAAAACCACAAAATTCAGGAAACTCTGCAGAGACCAAGATCCCTGTTAAAGCCCGGGATGAGGGCTCATTCATCTTACATACTTCACCTAGAAAACACAAATTATGAAGTCCCTGAGTTAACCTGAAGCACAGCAAAGTGAAAGGGCTCACACAGGAGGAATTACTCTTCTGGACACAAACTGGCTTTAACAAAGCAAGAGGGGAAATTTTTCTGTATCAGCCTGTGCATATTGTTCCAAGGGCAAAAAGAACTATGTGATGCACTAATGTATTCAGCACTGGCTACTGCTGGAGGCAGGATGTCAGCCACAAAGGGCCAACAGACTGATCCCATATGACAATCCTATATCTCGGTGTATTTAACCATATAATTAAAACCTTCTGCTGCTACACATACTAATCAGATGGAGAGCATTCATTTCAGCAGTCAGCACCGCCCTGACAGACAGGATGGCAGTGCCAGGTGACTACAGCAGCCAGGCTAACACTAGCTCTTTGGAGATGTCAGCACTGGCTCAGAGAACACCCTGGTAGGGCTGGATGAGGAGTTAACATGCACCTCCACCAGACTGTTTACATATCCTAAAAATCACCAAAGGCTGAATTGCTGCAAGCGTAAGAGATGCTACCTGTAACCATCCTGCAAAGCCAAACACAAAGTCAGATCCCAGGAACATCCCCTGAGGCCTCAGCAGAAGGTGCTCAACACCAAGTCTGAGAAGTAGTAACTCAGGGCTGTAGCTAATTAAAGCTTCACATACCTGTTTCCAGCAGCAGTGCAGTGTCCAGTTCTGATCATTTCTATAGATGGTGCCATTTGCAGCTTAGCAATACATCCTAAAGCAG
>BJBW01004450.1:95002-179040 GCA_004320125.1 Scolopax mira
ATTTGACAGAGTTGGAAGGGACCTTCTAGAGATCATCTAGTCCAACCAATGGGTGATTGTTCTTTACTTCCTTCTGTTCTCTGCTTCATTTCAGACTTCTCCACTAATCCATGTTATACAGCACTGTACAAAGTAGTAATCAAAGAAATGGAAATATATTCAACATTTTCACTTAGTTTTGTTTTCCAAACAAGAAATAATTTCAGACTGTACTTTGGTTGTGCGAGCTCATATTCACCTTCTCCAGACACTCCGTACCTGAAAGTTACCAGTAGAGAATTTTTGGGTTGGAATACTAGAGTATCTTGGAAAAGGAACCTTGATTGTTTGAATTCTGTAATGACACATTTTTACATGCTTGTAAAGAACAGATAAAACCTGAGCTTAGTAATTATTGAGGTTAGACTTCAGACGCAGCTGGCAAGACAGTAAAGCCATACAAAGTTTTCTTGTAAAACTTCACCAGGCACACTGGGAAGCATCATGTCTGAGCGTGGAAGTGAAAACATCATGGGTTTGGTGCCAAAGAAACCTTAAATTTTATGTGTGGTTGTTTTTTTTTTGGTTTTGTCTTTATTTATTTGTTCCCTGTCTGGAAATCATTAGGGCTGTTGTTACTCACGAGGCAGGACGTAGAGCAAGTTGTTAACATTTACGATAAATTTTCTGTTTTTTTTTAATGCAAGTTATTTAATTTTGATAAACCTACTCCTTGCACTTTTCTTATGGCATATATGTACACATACACATCTTCCTGATCTTAAAAGAGGAATTAAGGTCAATGTTCTTTTTTTTCAAATACCTTTATGGTAACTGCTTTCCACTGCTGCCCCAGACACCATCACACAGGAAATGTTTCATAATTCATTCAGTATGTATGTGAATTTTCTTGCAGTTTCTCATGCTGCTTTGCTTGTTTTCCTTTCTAAAATAAATCTTTCTAGACAGAAGTTGTAAGTAGAAGTCAGGGCAATACCCTGTTCTGTGGGGAACCTGGTTGGGAAGGGTGATGTGCAAGTCTAATCTACCTCCTGCCCCCTACTTGTTGTAAAAAGAAACTTAAAATGGTTGCATTCAGTAGCATTTTCATTAAAGATGGTTAACAGCTCTATAACTGTTCAGCTGTTGCCAATAGCATCTTCATATTGCACCTTTTGGGGGTTACTATCTTGCTATTTAAAAATAAATAGACTGATATATAGGCAGACACACCAAAAAGAGGTAGTATTACTGACAACTCCACTATAACTTTCAGCCCGTTAACATAAAACTCCACATCTAAATCTCTCAGGGTAAACTATGCAGAGATAGAAAAGCCCCAAGGTATTAAGAGTGATTTTGATATAAATTCCAATTTTATTTTATGACCATTTTACAGCTGCTTCTAGATATCTTCTCTCGTAAACTACAAGATACAAGGCAAATGTTACCTCTTTCTTTTTTTTTTCTGCAGGGTTTCAGACAGTTGGTTTATTGTGACATGTTAGCAGCTTTTTCTCTGCACTCCACATTCATAAGAATGAATTTTAATGAGACTAAGCTAGCAGAAGACCCATAAAGAAGATGCGATTATGTTTTAAGTATTCATAAAAAAAGTTACATTAAATTTGCACATTTTGATTTTTTTTGTCCGTGACAGTCAAAAGAAATAGACTGAGAGCATATGAGGCCGTGCAAATCCATACAGTTGAAGTGACTTTACTGTATGGGCTGCATATTCAGAAGACATTTCTCCGTGCAAATAGGAAAGCTTTTTGCTGGAAAAGGCCAGATGGGGGGTGGAAAATAATACAGGAAGCCACTGGCCAGTGCCAAAGCACTAACTCCTGTTAGAATCGCATCTGAATGACATCACCCGTGAACATATGGCTATAGAATAAAAACTTTACTTGGTCACTGAACAGGAATAGGGAGTAAGAGACTAAGAAGTTGTTGGTATCCATTTTATAAACCCCACCAGGAAATTTTAGCCCTGTAAAAGGAAGCAATGTATGGGGTGATGTCTGAAAGATGGGGCAGTTTCTGTCACGAGTGGGATCTCCATCAGCAAACTGGGGGGATAATTTCATACATTAGCAATAGGCTGCTAGTTTATAAATAAATGTTCCGTGAACAATGATGAGTTGTGGTGAATGGGAATGTCAAACTCTATACTAATTACATATAATGAACGAGGAGTAATTTCTCCAAACTAGTATTTTATTCTTACAAACTAATGTTGCTAAAAATATTCACCCACATTTTTCTCATTGGAAATTGGTTAAAATGAAAGTTCAATGGGACACTTTGAGCGTTGTGATGGAACTTAGTTTAAAAGTTTAAACTCTTTTGACTTGTATTACTAATAGTGTGCTCCTAAGTTGCCTAGGTTTCTTCTCTTGTGAATTTTTTTATAGCAGCGTTTGACAGTATTACCTGCTGCCTGTCTGAATAGGGGAAAAATATTATTGCCCAAAACAAAAAAATAAATAAAAAATTCTACTACTTATAAGGAAAAAGTGTTCTTGCTCTACAAGAAATATTCTTGCTCTTGCTGTGAGGATGGCAATGCTACAAGATTTTTGATTACAGTGATGTAGTTCCACTAAGCACCAGAAGATAACTTTTCATCTTCAGATAAAGACAGAATCAACTGACCTCTTTCATCACCCTGTGCAAGCATTAAAAATGGTTTAATAAAAGTTGTGAATAAACTTTGTGAAAATGCTAACAGCACACTTGCTTATTCTTAGATTCCAGGCTTATGGCCAGGGAAAACAATATTAATTGTACTAGTGCAAGTTGGTAATGCTTGTCTACTAGATGTCTTCTCCTGTCCTACCTGATACCATTCTCTATTAGTATGTTTAAAATATCTATGTGAGCTGAAATCTTCCACTCTTCAACACCTCCGAAAATGGTTTGATTAAAATGAAACTTCTTGTGCAGTTTTAGATGCCTTTTCCCCATACTTATTTTGACACTAGAAGTAACGTATCTTCAATAATACCAAAAAGTAAACATTTAACACTTTCTAATGTTATTTTTCAGCTTTGCTGATCACAGGTATAAGATGAATAAACTTCTGATTTAAAAAACAAACAAACAAAAAACCACCAGCTGACCAAAAATACAATGTTCTGGGAAATGAAGTCTTTATTAAAAGTTTTGATAGCCCGTTGGTTACTGGTACTTGTTTCCTTGCTGGTCTGCCACCAGCAATTTCTCAGACACATACCAGACTCTTCTGAAGTCCACTAGAATGGAAGGAGACCCAGTAGAAGTTCCATCTCTGATATAATTTTCACACAGTACATCAGTGGGAGTGTGGACTTTTTTTTTAAATCCAGTTTCTTCTTTGATTGCAGTTTTATTCAATTACTTAATTCTATTGGTCTATCACAGTACAGCAGTGATTTTGTTGGTTGGTTTTTTTCTTGTATTCTTCTTGTACTTTTCTTTCATTCTCTGCTTAGACATAATAGGATTTTTCTTTGATGTTTGTCTTTAAAGAGAAAAAAACCACCTGGTAACTAATTTCTGTTCAAATCCCTTTTAAGATAGCCAAAAAACCTTAGCTCATAATCAGTTCCTCTTATTATAGATGCTCAGAGCCATATCGTGCTGTGAACAACCCAAAGTTTCTGTTAAAATGTCCGAAAAACCTCTTTTTTGTGAATTTGGGACTGAAAGCCTGTTAGCACAGGACTATTTGATATGGAAGTACCTCAGTTCAACTTTGTTCCGTCTTTCTAGTGGTTCAGTCAGGGGGAGTAGTTGGTGAATCCTGGTCTGTCCATTTATTACCTTTGAAGTTCTTTACTGGTCCCTTATGGGAACTTGCCTATTAGCAGCCTTAAAGAGCAGATTCCCAGTCAAATGGGTATGCCTGCTCCTCCACGCTGGAGGTCTTTAAATTACCCCAGAAGATCTTTGTTTATTTGTTCATAGACTGGACATATGAAAAACAAATAGTTTTGACTCGACGTCTGCGAGATCTTCCTCCCTTGAGCCCCATTAATGATTTTCAATTTCTAGCGTGGGATTAATTTTTCATAAGCACAGATTAGCTCAGGATAAATATAGCAATCAATGTTACGTTATAGAAAGTTCCAGCTAGTTTTATTCTGAAAGAACTGAGAGATTTTAGAAATGGAACTTTTTATGGCTGGGTGCAAAGTTTCACTTTACACTAAGATTGAGTCGATTCCTGGCAGTTGGGTTGCGTCGGTGCAGAGTTATTTCAAATGTAAGCATCAGTTTTATGAAATTGCATCTTGTGTTTTGAAAACACTTAACTGTAGTTTAGATTAAGGATGTTCTTGATGATGCAGTCTTTCTACAATTCATGTAGTTTTTCCACTTCAGCCCATCTAAAAATTACATTTAATATTAAGTTGATAATTCTTGGCTGAAAAGAACACTTTACATACGCAGTATTATAGAGGGGGTGATAGAATTTTTCACAGTAAGTATTTGAAGTATAAACTGGTTATATTTCAGATATCCAAATATTGGAAAAACTGCTTCTATTATGTGTTATTACTTCTATGAAGTAAATGACATCATAGTAAACAATTAGTGATGTATAGATCATTAAATTTCCACTGACTATCAGACAAGAAAAGCGTTTGAGCAATATTCATCATTGCAATAAAGCAAATTAAACAAGATGTTTCCTAATGTGCTTTATCCTGAATAAGAGGAGCATGTGAAATGATTCAGCACAGGAAGGGAACGTTTAGTGCTTTTGCCCCAGGCTTACGTGCCACTGATTGATGTTGTTAAACAGCACAGACTCCTGGGGGGATGCTTACTTGGGTTTGGAGAGTGGTTTATTTTGGTTACCTCTTTTTCTGTTTATAGCCAATTTAAGAGGAGCTGAAATGTATTATATGTGAATTGGGAGAAGATTGTCCATACTGGAATCTGTTTCCATTGGTTTAACCAAACAAGGTTATAATCTCAACCAAGTGTTCAGCTGGAGCATGTATAGATAGCAAGTTAGACAAATACTCTGAGTTTATGGTACATTTGAATTCTGGCCTTGCTCATGTAGATTTCTAAGTAAATAAACAGATTTTTCCCTGCTTCTCACTGATAATTTCTGCCATTGTTCATTGGATAGGGGCTGTAATTCACAATAGAATTTAAGAAAGGCACTTGTATATTGTGTGCCCAGAAATAGCTACTGAACAAGAGACTGTGGTGGGTTTTTTACTGTTGTGGTTTTTTTGAACTTTTATTTTTAACAGGGGTGACTACACAAGAACATAACTGTCTTGTCTTCCTCTTCTTGATACATGTTACTCCTTACACACGTTGTTCACTCTGGTCCTTGTGTTTCCCAGTCCAGCACTGTACTAGTTTTAGGGTGTCCATCATGAAGGATTGATGAAGACTATCCTTTATTTAAAAACAAACAAAATCCAACCATGGAGGTTGCCTCTCCATGAAAGTTGTCGGTATATCAGTGATTCGCTGTACATATCTGCACTTAAGTCCAGTTTATTTTCATTTTGTCATGATGTTAATTTATAGCTCTGCAGTTTCCAGGTACTGCTTTAATTTGAGCCTCCTGAGTGAGATCTGAGTTCTGCTTCCTCCATAGCTGGTCTGCTGGAACCTTGAAGTGGGTTTTTGGTGTTTTGATGTGGTTTTTTCCCCCCTCCCTTTGTCCTTTGATATTCTCACCTTAAATCTGGATCGGCTGTAGCTGAAAAACAACCCCAAAAAAAGAAACAAATGTCTGGGGTGGGGGGAGAGCCAGGGCTGGGTGGGAGATCACGCTGTTAACGTGGAGCAAACCCCTTTCCAGGCTGTCACACATCACCTTTCAAGTTTGATCACAAGTTTGTTCTGTAGATTGTAAGGATTAATTTTTGTGTCTTTCCAAAAGGAATCTGGAACTTCAGAAAAACCCACAGTGAAATTATGGTAAAAGAAATGCTTGTAAAGAGTACATAATTTCCACAAGAAATAATTTTATGATCGCAGTATTAGGTTTCTCTTCTTACTGTTATGTATGGAAAAAACAGATAAGAGAAATATTTCCTTCCTATTTCTTTTCTTACAGGGCCTTTTTTTGTTCACCCATCAGTCCCACTGCAACCTCTGTCTAACTTCTGGTTTTGAGTAAATTGAAATGTGATGTTTTGATAAAAGCAGTTAAGCGATCAAGTGATAAGGACTTCTTAATTGAGAATTTTTGTTTGGAAAAAAAAGGCTTCTTTGTCAGAGGAAAAGGAGAAAGCTGAGAAAAATGTTAATGTAGAATGTAATAATATCCAGAAAGAGACAGAAGATAATGATGATTTGTCCAAAGATGTTAAAAACAAGGTCAAAAATATTTTATACCATAAAGTGAAAAGTATCAAGTCAAACTTTGTCACTAAATGCATAATCTTCCTTTATTTTCATAGCTGTGGGCACAAGACTACCTTATTATTGCAGAGATACAGTATTGTCATATAGGTTACCTTTCATTTCACCATTTTGTTCAGATCATCTCATAGTTGCCTTGATTTCTGAAGCTCCCATTAGATACATCATAATAACAATTCTGACCTTATTTTTTTTAAAATTCTTTGTCTTTGCTGCTTCCTAACCTGACTACAGGAAAGAAATTTTGAACAACCTCACAAAGGTGTAGAGAATGAAACTGTAATCTGTCCTTAATGATAAAAAAAAAAATAAAAAAAAATTAGGGGTGTCTGTGTAGTAGGGTTTTGTGTTTCAATTGGGGTTATTTGGGGGGGGGAGGGTTTCTTTTGGTTGGTTGTTTTTTTTTAAAGTTCCTTCTTTCTTATTGGATGATCAGCCTAGATCCCTAACTTGGGAGTGGATGGGGAAAAGCTTGCAGTAGTAGTATTGAAATATAAATATCAGTATGACATTGATACGTGTAGCATAGGTCATACACAGATTGTACTTAACGATGCTCAGTCCAAACATGCACTATAGATTGTTGTGAAGCAATATCAATCCATAGATTGTCTGTGAGTCTTGGGTTTTCCTGGTACACACATACGTTCTACAAAATATTAAATCTGGGATTGTCCCTAAAGTAAATCTTTCAAGACAGTTTTGTCTCTACAACTCGAAGCAGGTTAATGGAACACTAGCCTGGCTTTGATCCTAGGCTAATTTAGAACCTCTTTCTCTATTTGTCTTGTCTTTCTCTTAATAATAATAATTAAAAAAAAAAGACTGGAAAAAGCAGTAAGAGGTTTGTGTTCCTATTCTGGTAGGATGTTGGTAAGAGGCAATTTCTTGGTTTAATTACTTTATTCCGTTTTTAACTTTTGCATCATAATAACTTTCATTTTACAGAGTCGCTCTCTAACACTGGTGCTATACTTCAATCATTTAAACTACAAATAATTCAAAAATTATGAATGTTGCAGTTTAAAACATGCATTTTCTTATGGACTTGTAGCACTGCACTGGATAAAGCTAAAACTGCTCTCTAATTCTTGTTGAAATGTTGGTTACTGTCGCCATATCTGTAGTGAATTGCTTTTTCCAAAGTTAAACTGTGTCACTGTAATATGCTTGAAGTGTACCCCACTGGCCTGTTCCTCAAACCAGTGCAACACCTTGCACTGGGATGCAATGGGTGTGCTCAGAAAGATTAATATTAACTATGGTCTGTGGTTACAGTTACAGGGTTGTGCAACACCGTCACGTACTAGGAAAACATGGTCCACTACATTAATATGGATGAAATCAATTATGTGTTAGCATCGGTCTCTCTATGACCACACTCATTGTATACTTATGGGTGCTTCGTGGTACAGATAATACTAAATCAAGGTATTTTCAGCCCAGCAAAACAGGTCACCACAAAACAGAGCACCACCACCACTTAATACGAGTTACGTTAATAAATAGTAAATGAATCATGCCAGAACATATACATTTATAAATATTAATACCAGAAAAAGAACACAGTTGCTTCATATGTTGGCTGATAGTATAAATAATTTAAGGAAATTTTTCTAAAATTAGTTTGATTACTGTTTTATTATTTTGCTGAATAGAAGTTGGAGTAGGGTTTTCAGCTTGTATGAACTACAAGGCTTAAGGAGTTCACACCAGCTCAGAGTCTGAATGAGATTTATTGCTATAAAAGCACATGTCAATGAGAAGTAGAGATCAACTCTAGAACTGAAATACATGTATTGCACTTTGGCAGAAGAACCATTCCAGACTTCTTAGTATTGGTCATAAATGTTGTAGCTAAGGTTAAAAAATTTCAAGATAAAATAATTTGTCTGATGAAATGAAGATATTAATTGAAGAATGAAAGAAGAAGCCATTTTGTAATTATATTCAGTTATAACTGATCCACTTCACATAAAATGGAAGCATTGCATCCTTATAAACAGCTTGTATTGGCTAATTCTGGTAAAGTCAACAAGGTGAAAATTGAAGTCACATAGTGACTTGCATGGCAGTAGCCAGTGGTAGTAGGATAAAGTGGGATCCCCCAAGTCTGTACTGATTCTTCCACAGTTTGAGATGTTTTAGTAAGGCAAAGAAACTGGCTTGCACTGCTGCTCTATGCACTGTTGTTCATTATCCTGCACTGTTTTAAAAAGTATTTATTCCAGTTAGTGACTTCTGCCAGTTAACTGAAAATCAAACAGCTGCTATTCTTTCTTCTTAGTACTCCATAGAATAACACAGGTATAAAAATGTTCCCAAAGTACTTTGTTCAAGCCAAAAAGCAATAGAGATGTGAAGGAATCGCTACCTTTTCAGGTTGATTGATTGATTGATTGATTTATTTTGCAAGTAGTGACTAGTTTTATAAATAATAACTATGTATTTTCATTGTGTTTCTTGTGTAAACTATGTTCACGTTTACTAGTCACATCTTGGCTTACCCTGTCACGAGCTGTGCTGGTTCTCAGCCCGGTGTTTGGTTTCGCAAAGGGCGAGTGGCTGCCTTGGCCCCATCATCCCTCTGCCTCCGATCTCCTTTACTGTAATTGAAATAGTAGGGTTTTTAATCTTTGAAGCTTCTGAGGTCTAAAGGATGGTATAGGAAGTAATGAAATAAAAAAATGTAGGGTTATCTTTCTGAGTCCGTAGCAACTGGGTTTTTTCCGAGTGAAGAGGGAGAGAACAGTAGAGAGAAAAGAAAAGTGGAGAGTGGGGAGATGAGACTATGATACCTTGCCCTAGTGTCTTGTCAAGAAAAGATCCTTATGTTTTCCCCTGTTCAGGTTAGAAAATTATGAGCCCTATTTTTAATCCCCAGTTCACAGCAGCAGAACACCAGGTAGTTATTTCTAGCATCTGTTTGTCATAAAGTAAGGTATACCCTAAAGAGACACTCTTCATAAACACTGAGCACCAGAAATACTGTTCGTATTAAATTGGACCACATGAATAATACAGAAGTCATGAATTTAAATTATTACTGGCATTTGGAGAAAATGGCAGTATTTCAGCCATTAAATAACAACTTTGCTTTATTTCTGGAAACAGAAAGTTATTAAGTTGTAAATCATATTAATGCTATGGCTCAGATATATTTCTGGTTCTCAAACCATCCAGACATATCTCAACAGTACTGTGTTGCACTACAGTTGTTCCCTCAAAGGTTTTCAGCCCTCTTCTGTGAGCCAATTGGGCTATAGCCCATATGATGGCATTTTAAATCATATTAGGTTTAGGTGCCACTCTTTGTGGAGCCAAAGTATTGTGGAGTTTTTGAGGTGGATTGTCTAACCCATGTTGTATTTACAGTGCACTAAATATTATCATCGCAGGAACTTTTTCTCCCTGATCTTTGAATTTTATCTGTTTAGTCTTACCCTGTTAAGGGTACATAAAGCTTTACCAGGTCATGATCTACACAGGTAAACAAATATCTTTGTAGTCTGCAGTGCTAATTATTTCCCTTTCCTGTTTCTGCTCTTCCTTCACCCCTCAACCTGCTTTCTACCCCGTAAAATGAAATTGAGGTGAGTTGGAAAAAGATGCATTGAAAGAAGCAATGGCTTGTTGATGGGATCCATATGGGGCTTATGTCGGAAGGCAGAGGAGGAGAATAGGTTTCATTCTGATAACTGTGGCCCAGCAAACCAAAAGTTTCCCTTAGCTTTAAGAAAGATGTCCTGAATAATCTTGAGAGAAATCATTTAGTCTTTGCAGGACTTTGCTTTGTAAAGTACAGATACTGTATCTGTGCAAAGAATCTAGGAGACACTTTCAGTGTGAGGAGTCTCTCCAGTTCATGTTTATAAGTATCTAAAGGGTGGGTTGAAGGATGTTGGAGCCGGACTCTTTTCATTGGTTTCAAGTGATAGGACAAGGGGCAAAGGGCTCAAGCTGGAACATAGGAGGTTCCATTCAAATATGAAGAAAAACTTCTTTCCAGTGAGGGTCGCAGAGCCCTGGAACAGGCTGCCCAGGGAGGTCATGGAGTCCCCTTCTCTGGAGATCTTCAAGCCCCGTCTGGATGCCGTCCTGAGTGATGTGCTCTGGGCAGCCCTGCTTTGGCAGGGGAGTTGGACTGGATGATCTCTAGAGGTCCCTTCCAACTCTGACAATTCCATGTTTCATATTGTGTTGTGGAAATTAAACTGGATATAGTGACCATAAAAGTAGAAAGAAAGTGTTGCTTTAGACTCTCCATCAGGTCTCTTATTGTTGCTTCAGTTCTTCAAAAGGGGAAACTCGGGAGAACATAAAAAGGTCTGGCTAGAGAAGTCACCTGTGCTGAAAAGCTTAGAGACATGAATACACAGGGGTTGGTTTCACTTTTCATATAGAAGACATAAGAAGACATCAGAAACCAGAATACTAAGCAGTGGGAAACGCAGATAGAGAAGAGTTGCAAATCCAGCATGACAAAAATAAGCTCCAAGGGGAAAACACCTTTGGAGAATTAAATAAATTAAAAAAAAAGTACTGAGTAGCATGGGAGGCTACATGCTGGAGTTCAGGGTATGTACAGATAAGATTTGATAAAAGTCAAGCTGACTTAGACCTTGTGAAAGAAGTCAAAGCAAATAGGAAAAGGTTTTTTCAGCTATATACATAAAAAGAGACTAAAGAAAGAAAAGCCTTCTAGGTTGTGGGGTGGGATAAGATAAAGAGCGAAAATGGCAAAAATAAATAATACGCTTCACAATCTAGGAGAATGATTAGGCTGAATGTGGGCTCAAAGACAGGAAAGAAAAAGGGAGAAAGGGAATGAAAGCTGAGATGCAGAATATTCTACAATAGGAATTTAATGACCTTGAAGTAATAAAAAGAAAATGAGGTTCAGCAATACAAACTGTTAGGTCTTTTTTTTTTTTTTAAAGGATTAAAACCATCCTTTTCTGTTAGGAAGTGCAAACTGCTGCTTTGGGGGAAAGCTGAGATGAAAAACTCAGGTGGAGTGGGCACCTGGAGTACTCCGTGTGGCAGAACACACTCGCCTGTAACGGCGAGTTACACCGCTGGCACTTCTGGCCACCCGTGCACCAGGAGCATGATCAAGCCAAGCTGGGACAGGAGAAGGGCTCCACAGACAGCAAAGGGAGGTTGCTTTTGGAGAACCTGCCCAAGAAGGGGGAAGTAGAAGAGCTCTGTTTTTTCAGTCTAGTCAAACAACATCTGAGAGAGGTTGTTCCACTAATGGAGCGTTAAAACAAGGAACATCACTGCTACGGAAGTTACGCAGGGTGAAACTCTGGTGTCATTGAAATGCTTTTGGTTTTAAGGTGGGAGAAGGGGAGGTTGAACATCTCCTGGCATTAGCAAATAAACCGTCCATCTTGTTTAAAGCCACAGACCCTTTTTTTCACCCACAAAAATATTCATATCCTGATCTGTTATGGCCACCAGGGCTTTTTCTGGTCTGAAGAGTGTTTTTATTTAAGGAGAGCAAGTATTCCCACAGTCCTAAAAATGCCCCCTACCCCTTTCCTCGCTCACACATGCCTGAAATTCTCCTGTCGTTTGAAACATTAGGGTTGAAAAGTAACTACTTTTTTCTTTTTATAATATGTTGTAATATTCTTTATTCCATCAAGTAGATTTATATGATCCACATGAAGACGACAATAAGATTTGGGTTGTTCCACTGCAAAGTGGAAGGTAAAATGGAAAGACATAATAGTTCTTCGGGCTAATTAAATCAAAGCAATAATAAGGCAGCCACAGTTTAGATCAAGGCACTTCTCAGGAAATCAAATTAAAAATAGGTTAACACTTCCTTTTGGTGTCTCGTGGTGTAGAGCATTGGTAAAGCCCTACTCTTTCTACCCTTAGCTTTCTTCTGCCACTTTTTGATTAATCTTCTCTCCACAGAAATAAACATTTTAATAAGCATATACAATAACACCAATCATGGATGGTAATTACTCTAAGTAAAATAGCGATTTTTATTGCAGCAAATATAAAATGACAATTTTAATTATGTAAAGTCTCTAATGCCTTAATGACTTTAGCCCATTTTCCATGTTTGTACATGAAAGCTGGCTCCATATTTTTACTGTTACCAAAGTTACAAGGAGATATTATTGGGCTTTAAATGTTTATTGCCATCTTAGCAAAGTGGCTTTTATTTTTTGTTTATGTTCTAAAAGCTTGGCAGACTGGTGGCAATCCACACACTAATGGCTAATCTGGGTTTGTGCCAAAAGAACAGCAATAGCTACAAGCTCAGAAAAAACATCTGAGGAGTAAATGCCAAATTAATCCCCAAAGTAACTCTTGTGCCTTAGTGCAGTTACACTAGAGAATACGTTTTTCACAGTGTGCATCCTGTTATAATCCATTATCTTCTAAGGGGGTTTGCATATATCAGGACAGTCAAGCACTTTGGGTTCAGCTCTTGGTTTTCTCTCCAAGAGAATCCCAAATCACGCTGCCAGTGGTGGCCAGCCTGCCCTGCTATTCAAAATAGCTAAACGCTTTCCATCTCCCCTTGAGAAGCCTAAATGAATTACAACATCCTAAATTCAGTTGTAAAGGTGTAACTTCCTCTTGAATCATATAAAAAAAATCTAAAATGGTAGACAAGTCCCGCCAAAGTCAACATCGTTGTATGTTTTAATGGTAACTCTGATGATTTTCCAACTCTGTTCAATATTGGATGCTACCATTTTGATACTTGATGTTTTTAATTTATTTTTTTTTACCCTGTCAGAACACTCCTATTTTGTGGGAATAAATAAGAGGTAGTTTTTTTTTTTTCTTGGAGAGAGTTATTTATACTTGCTACAAGCCAAGTCCTGTTGTGCAGAGAACAGCAGTGTGCCTTTGGTTCTACTGCAGGGCATTAAATTCATCGTGGTCCACCCTTGGCAAAAGAGGGGAAAAGGAGAAGGTTCAAGCTCCATTCAGGGAGGTTTTGAAAAATTTGGAAAAGTGCTATCTCGTAATGATGATCTGCTGAAAAAGAAAGTTGCTAGAGGCTGAGGCACCCACCTCAGTGGGTGGGTCATTAACATTTTTTTATCTTCCTGGTCTGGTTTTGATAAACTTTATCAGTAACGCTATGGTTTCTAAACAGAGGTGCCAGAGCCTGTAGTAACTCGCCAAATACTCACATTCACTTTCCATTTTCTGTCTCTGTTACTGATTACTGCAATCAACCTTATACATTACCTCTCCAAAATTTTATCCTGTTGTAGCCTAGTCTTAATCCGTCAAAATCCCAGCCACATTCTTGTCTGGGTTTGCAGTCATCCCTGCTTGATTTGTTTTTTATCAGAGCGTTGCTGCTGTTATTGAAGACTTTTTGTCATCTCTCCATTGTTAATTGGAGATCACGATACCATGAGTGTCTTCAGCTGCATATTCTTTGTGGGTTGGTGAGCATTTCAGCTGCTTGATGCTGTTATTTTCCCTAAGTTAATAACATTTGTTCTGAATTCAGAGACTTCATACTGTGCAAAAGTTTTTCTTTGGAGATACCTGCCAATACCATCTGGTTCAAATGCCATTATAAACTCGGATTTCCACAGTTGTTCTAATAATTCATCAGTTCTATAAATGTACCTTTTGAGGAATGAGATCACATTTATTCTTTGGAAAACTGTACATAACTCAGTGACCTGCCTGGTTTGGAAATCATCATCACATCTTTTTCCAGTGGCTGTGTGACACTACTATTCCTTGTTTAAACATATATTTTTTTCCTGCTTTTTCAAAATAGTGATTTGCCTGCCAGACATCTGCTAAAATATGGTCAATGTGGTAGTTGAATGAAACTCGTTTCTTCTTTTCCATTGACTCCATGAAAATGGCCTTGATTATTTCATAGAATGACAAAATGGTTTGGGTTGGAAGGGACCTTAAAGATCATTGAGTCCCAACCCCCCTGCCCTGGGCAGGGACACCTCCCACCAGAGCAGGTTGCTCCAAGCCCCATCCAGCCTGGCCTTGAACCCCTCCAGGGATGGGGCAGCCACAGCTTCCCTGGGCAACCTGTTCCAGTGTCTCGCCTCCCTCACTGTAAAGAATTTCTTTCTGGTATCTCATCTAAATCTCCCCTCTTCCAAATTAAAGCCATTACCCCTTGTCCTGTCACTGCGCTCCCTGACAAAGCGTCTCTCAATTTTCTCATTACATTCTCGGTTGTGTGGGGTTTTTTGTGCTTTACCCTCTCCCTTGCTAGCATTGATGTTCTTGTTTTCTTACTTTCAAGATTTCTCTCACCTTTTACTGTTTAAGCATACCCATATTTTAAATGCAGGGAGTTTACAGCTATAGATAGTCTGCTAAGCCTGGCAGGTTTATTGTGTCCAGTATGTTCTGCTTGCCCCCTTCCTGCTAGCAAGCAGGAGGATGGCAGAAATTGAATGTAACCCTTTGTTTGTATGCCCCATTCTACTTAAATTGTTACGTTAGATCATCTGGGCTGCTTCATTCAGAAATGAGTTGATCATTGACCTGGTAAGTGCTTCACATGCCCCAGGCTTGTCAAAACACAATTGTTTTGTGTTACTCTTTCTTGCTGTCTGGGTCCTTCATGCAGAGTTTGCCTCCATTCTTAGTTCACTTTCCCTTGGATTCTGACTATATTGGTCCTTGTTGAAGGAGAAGCTGCTGCCCAGGCATTCACACACCTTTCATGGTGTCACACATACACACACACACTCCTGGGTGTGCTTCCTCCTCCTTCAGGCTCGACCCTAGGCTTCCCACAACAGAGTCTCAGGTATCAGATTTTATTAAATAATTAATTTAGTTGGAAGGTACAGCAGCAAGGGCATCCCTGGCTGGGTGCCCCCAAAGAGAGGGACCCTGAACAAAGAAGTCCCTGGGCAATTACACCCTTTTGATCTATACATCCACCCTTCACCTGCTGTCAACATGTCTTTTACTCCAATGGTGATTTTTGGTCTGGGATCTTCTAATATCTTACCGTATTCTTTCTCTGTTTCCAGGCAGGCAGGCAGGCTCTTATCTGTTGATTTGTAGTTTCAGCTGAGGGTTAGAGCCTCCTTGTCTTCTGGTTTACATTCTTGTACATCTGCACTCTCTGGCAGAACATGGAAAACTGAAGAGTCCCAGACTTGGGAAAAATACTATGAAAACATCAGTGTGATATCGACTTCTTCCCCATAGTAAAAGCCTAAATACAGCACTGTACTATCTGCTAGGGTGATTACTGAGAAAAATAACTCTATTGGGACCTACAGGCTTCAGCAAATCTAACTTCTCATGCTAAGGAAAGTTAACAAAACAGCAGAAATCACACCTCTGAGCAAAAGCAAGTGACCACTTTGATCTAGTTGACTGCTCACCTTCCTTTTCCTGATAGTGGGGTGATGGATAAACCTGCATAGTTTGGGGGAAGAAGTTTTAGGAACATCTGGCTTTGTGGTGTAATGAAGAACTAGTCTGTTATCAGATTCATGACTGACCTCCATAGTTCTCAGTTTTACTGGAATTCTTTTTTTTTATCCAGTAAAATGAGTCCAGTCTTCCTGGTTACTCTGTAGATATTCTTTTCCTTTAACCATCACTGCATCATAGAATTGTAGTCCATCTTCTTACAGTCTTCTAGAAAAAAGCTAGAAGTAAATCTATCTCTGTTCTTCTTGGCTGCTTAAAACAAAGTTGTTTGGTTTTTGGTTTTTTTTTAAATTCCATTTCATTACCTTTAGCCACAGTTGGCACTGTATCCATGCATAACACTCATTTACTCTGTTAGTTTTGGATGATTCTGAGATCTTGTAAAGGCACTCAGAGTAAAATAATAGCTTGTGCTGCTTGGTCCTCACTATTTATGTTCTCCCGGAACCATAGTCCATGGATTTAGAATGGTTTTTCCTAGTAAAATGTAGAAGAATTTTGTTTATCATTTTTGAAAGAGGTGTAGGAAAAATGAGGATTGTCTGCTTTGAATGGTTGGGTTCCAGCCAGAATTAAACCAAACCCACACATTTCCAGCTTATGTCCAAAGCCATAGATACTTAATGAGATGCTCTAAGCCTGGACTCAAAATAAGGTGGTTGAAGTGAACTGGAGTGGCTCAGCACACAGGCAGTTGTACCATTGAAGTCCACCCCAAGCGATGTTCACTGTCAAATTTTTAATAAAGTAGCTCCTGATCGCTCCCATTTTGCTGGGAAAAAAAAAAAAATTAAAAAAATCTATAGGCCTAACATGTGGAAGCATTGCTGCTGCTCTGAAAGCAAAAACAGAGCCAAGCTGTAAAGCAGAGTTGCATTTTCTTGTAATGATTTCTTCTTTCTTTGCCAGAAATTTACCAGAAAGTATTTCTTCAAGTCTTGGACAAGATTTGGTTTTTTATTTTACTTAGAGATCACCTAGGGAATGAGGAGGAGGAAGAGCACTGTGGCTTCCCTGACAACTCGATTGTACATTAAGCTGAGGTACTAGTTCTTAGAAAAGCAACAAGTCCTCTAGATAGCTTTATTGTTAGAGGCTTCTGCTGGCTAACAGTGCAGAAAAAAAAAACCAGAAAATGAATTATGATAGGATTTTTCTTTTATCACTTTAATAAACTTCTCTGGGGTACATCAGTAATCCACTCCACAATTTCTCCCACCCCCTCACCCCTTCAAATCTATGTATTCCACACTGACTAGTATAACATATGAGGAATGATACTACAAAGAGACTCAGAAATATGTAAAGATCCCTATGCCTTCCCTGAATATGTTAAAATAGTCAACAAAAACATGGTAATTTCAACTCCAGTTCATTTGATCTAATATTAAATTAGCTGCTCTTGGGATATCCTCTTTTTAATCAGTCAGAACACATTTGTACGCTTATATTTTTCTGTGGGGTTCGTTAAGAGTTAAGGAATTGAACAGAACTGCTTCAAGTTGAGATGAGAGACTTCCCCTCCCTTTCTACCAGATCTTTTTGACCTTGTGATATTTTGGGCATCAAAAAGATGAAACCTACTTTGCTGTTTAGAATTAGAACCATCACTGATGTCAGCTCTCCAATATGGGGATAAAAACGCCATTGTTTTTCAAAACCTCACTGAGTCAAGTGTATCAATTCTAGGGTTTAGTTTGGAAATGTACATGTAAAATTATCGAACAGAGGCAAAGAGGTGGTGAACTCTCTTCTGAGAACAAGTCTATGTGACAAAAGGAGAGGAATGAGGTGGTAGGAGGAGTAGTAGTAGTGATGCATATGTAATTGTGAGATTTATTATTTTCTTTTAGTTTAACAAGAAGTTCTATAGCTCTGTAAAAGACATGGTGAATTTCATTAGACTTACATGAAACCCTGACAGAAGTAAAGAGGTCTCTGAAAAAGAACAGAGATGTATTAATGTGGGTCATCTTGCAAGACCAAAAGCTTTATGGTAGTGGAAGTTGCTAGTCATGCTGCTGAAATATTGTAATTTAATTTTTTTAGTGTGACATCTAGAAAAAAGAAAATATGTTATGGACTTTTTTATCTAAAAAAAACCCACCACCCCAAAACATCCAAGAAAAAACCAAACCTACATGCACACTGGAGTCCAAAAGAAAAGCCCCTTGAGTCCATTAACTTTATTGCATGCAATTCTAAAAAAAAAAATAGCTTTGGATTAGCTGGCAATTGAAAATCCCATAGGAATGGGTTAGCTTGTATACGTGCTACCCAAGAGAAAACAAAATTGTCACACATTTTGCTTAAGGTGTGGGAGGAAAAATCAAATCAAATAGCATTTTACAAGTGCATGTAATAACTTGAATTTAAAACAAGATATGTATTATTCAAGTAATTCTAAGCATGGTATAGTAAATTTTTCATGAAGGCTAAGAAAAAAAAAATGACAGAAATATCATTTAAGCTGAGTGTTTTTGATGCTGAACTTGAAAGTGTGGGATTTAATAGAACTTTTTTTAATATGACGAGTCTCAGATAACATCATATTTGGCAAAGTGCTTTATTGGTTTTTGGATTAGAGTTTTTTTCATAAATTTTTCTCTTCAAACTAATAAAATTCATGTAGCTGTCAGTTTGGATTTGATCCCTATTTTGTTTTGCCTCAACAGTGTAATCTCAATCAGTCTAACTTATTTTTATGCTGCATTTACAGGGTATAAAGATGACAAATCACTCATGTCTCAGTGCTGGTATTTTATCAAAAGTTTGAATGAGTATCAAGGCTGAGGACAACAGAGAAAGATGTGTCTCGGAACAACAGCTGTGTGACAACACAGCCTGAACAGATTCTTCTATCTTTACCCCACTGCTCAATCATGCATTGCCTCCACCATCCCGTACTTTGCATCAGCAAAGTACAACCTCATTTTTTCTGAGCCAAAGTAGTAGAGTCCATGGGGAGGATGGATAATGGGGTATTGTTTATGGAACTTGTGAGGTTTTTGTTTGAACCCTCACTTTGCTTCTGGCTTGAGTGTCATTTTTGGTGCAATCTTTTGAAGTTGGTTTTCTTCCTGATTTCTGACTACTGGCAAAAAGAGTGGTGGAGGTGGACTTGAGATACATCAGAAATGACCTCAGCTATGTTGCCTGAACTAAGAGCAGGAAAACTATATAAATGCATTTACTCTGAGTACTTTCTATTGTATTGGGTTTTATATAGATTTTAAACTCCTAAGAGAAGGAACTGTGTTTTTTCACCATGTTTTCATGCAGCAGATGGCAGAATGAGGTCCAAATCTCAGGTGGGACATCTTGGTGCTGCTGTAGAATTCTATAATAAGAACATTTAAACTCTTGATAGCTTGAGAAATGTGAGTTTGCTTTCCTAGGAATTTCTGTGCTTGGTTTTTTTTTTTATTTTTCTTAAAATACCTCAACTTTCTGATTCAATAGTCTTCTGGCATGCAAGATGATATTGAGAAGGCAGAAATCCCCTGAGCATCATTTGTTGACCAGGCAAAATGTTTCAAGGGAAGACGTTGCAGGGAAGCATTTTTCAATTACAGTTTCTTAGTCCCTCACTTGTGATGACTCACAAGCAGGGCAGGAACGTTAGCAGCGAATTTATCCTCTGAGGGTCCATCTCATGTGGCATTTGAGATGATTAGAGAATTAGGAGGAGGGATTAATGTGAAATATCAGGCACAGGAACTTCATGTGCCAAAGTTGGAGGATCAAAGATCAACCTTTGGAAAGGAATTGCAAGCTCTGAATCAGAATTATAACCGTCTAAATAAGAAAGCTAAAAGGTCTAGGCATTTATGTGTAATGTTGGTAAAGGATACCCTGGGCCTTCACAGGAAAATGGAAGTAATAAAAAATAAAATTAAAATTAAGAACTTGAGGTTACTTGGCTCGAAAATGAAGAACTGGATATAACCAAAGCTGGGAACATGATGAGGAGTTATTTGAACTTTACATTTCAGCTGCTATTGATGAGGCATTGATTTTTCCTGTGTTCCTCAAACATTTTTCTGCTGTTAAAATAAATATATTTGACAGTGGTAAAGTTTTTAATGGAACTCTTATTTCTTAAGAAGGGAAAAAGGAAGTACTGCTGTAAATGGAGAATACAGGACAAGAAAATGGCTATTATTGCATAAGGAAGAAATATATATTATCCTTGCATAAAATCATCTGGGGAAGTTCAACCTGCATCTTAAGAGTAAAGTAGTTTCCCACCAGTTCAGAAGAGGTCTTGGGTTTTGATTGTTAAATTGTCAAATTTTCACCTTCAGCTTCTTCCTAATGTGAAGCTTCTTCCTTATGTTCACATTTGTGAACATAAAACATAAAAAGCTCTTTCTTTATGTGGAGGAATGTGGTTAGAGCGTACACTTTCTTGGAGGAATATGGTTAGAGCTTTCTCTAAATAGTATCTTCACCAGTAGTCTTCTGTATTGCAATATGTGTGTGTGTATATATATATATGTAATTTCTAATCTTTTCCAAAATGTGTGAAACCCAAGCAGAAGCAGATAATGCTAATTGCTGAATGTGTGTAGTCCCAGAGCTCCATTGATAAAGATGCCATACAAATATGCTCTAATACATCCCTGTTCATACAGAGATCAGCTGGACATGGAAGCTAGGGCATTGTTTATGCAAAGCTTTCATTAAAACCAGACACGCTTTAACCTAAACTTTCATCATCACTTGATGGCTTTTTGACATCACCTACTTCACTTCACTGAACAGGCAGATTTGCCCAAGAAATGAGGTAAAGGACTGAAGAAAACTGAAAGATTTCTCAGAAGAAAATGAATAGGAGCTAGAGTAGTTATAGAAGATAAATGACAAAGAACACATCAGTGGTAGGAAGAAGCTCTAGAGATAAATTTTCTGGGTGTATGGAATGGAGGAGCAGTAAATACTTGTGGAGTCAGGATAACAAAAAGTATATAAAATAAAGAATACAGACATCTCAATGCTTCTATGTTATAAATAGTTAATGGCAATAGTGAATATGCAGTGTAGTATTTGGGCTCATCTCTTAAAAATCCTCACTTCTGACTGGTGAAGAGTCTCCAGTGTTTCTTTAGAAAGTGGTACCCTATCCAATACCATTTGGTTTGTGTTTAATCATCTATATGTTACTAATGAACTTGAACTGAATTTTCTATTCAAGTCCTTAAAAGTCCCCTTCCCTCTCCCAACCCCACCAATATGTATGTTGTTCTCAATTTAAACTTTCACATTGTCAATCCCCAGGAATAACCAAAGAGGAGGAATTGAAGTGTGGAGAAAGCGACTGAAGTTCACAGAGGAGATCCAATAGCTGAGCCCTCAGCTCTTGAGATTCCATCCAGTGCCATTGGGAGCCAGTCTTGGATGTCAACTCTCAGGTGATTTTTAGGATTTCAGCCCTGTAGCCTTATGTGTTTTGCCTTTCTTTGAAGGTAATATAGCACTTTGTTGTCAGGAGGAGTTGTTTGTTTGGTTTTTTTAGCCTGAGTAAAATTAATCGGTAGTCTCAGTCCTTTTCATACGGTTTGTTCAGGTCTAGTTGAGTTACCAGTGTGTTGGAAATGGCATCTCGGTAAATGACAAATACTGAAAGGATAGTAAAGACAGCTACTATCTTTCCAAAAGAGATTCTCCTCAGCACTGGGATGAGTTTTATTGTCAATATTCAGGATATATTGATAGATTGCCAGTAGTACGGGTGTGTTGTCCATACCAAGCCGCTTTAGTGGGTTGAAAACACTTCAGCCCCTGGCCTGCCAACCTGGCTTTTCCTTTTTAAATGCTAAAATTCTGTTAAATAAGAAACATTTTAAACAATTTTTATACCAACTTTTCATTATTTAGCATGAAAATGAATTTACTTCAAAGAATCTTCTTGCTATCTTCCTAAAATATACTTTGTTGTTTTTTTTTTCTTCTGAGGCCAAGGCCGATTTATATTCTCACTAGCTGTGAAAACCCTGAAATCTCTTTCTGGCTGTATTGAAACTAACAAAGAAATGAAAACCCCTGATATTTGTGTTATTTTTTAGAAAGTTGCTATCTCTGTATAATGAATCAGGCGCAACTAATTAGCTAGGCACCACAACTGTGAAGATTTCTGTTAACTGAACTTCAAAGCTTTCATGCTGACTGTTTGCAGGAGGGTGTTCATGCTACGATCATCACTGTGCTTGTCTGTTGCTTTTAATAGTGTCAGCAGTAACATGAGATATGCACTGATTTCCTTAATAGAAGCTGGAGGTATGGGGATCCTGATGATAGTAATAGGTTTTCAAAACCTGCCTGAAGCACATACAAAACTTCACCGACATACAGATATGGTCAAATTTCATTAAAAAATTCCAGTTACGGAAACTGGGTCTAAAGGTGTATTTTGAGCTGGGCCTGCAGGACAGAATTTTTAGTGTATCAAGTCTCTTCCCCTGCTAATAGGGACTTACTCTTCACAGATGATTTAACAAGGTACTGTTGTAAGAAGAAACTCTGTTCTGTGTTTTGGTGGAATCTTCGTCCCATGTAATCATCTGTCAGCCCGTATTTCTCTGATAAATGTGACTTTCTGGATGATTCTTCAGTGTGCAAAGGACTCTTAATTCCCACACGAAAGTGTGGAAGCCACTCATATGGTGGCATTTGTTTCCCTGGAGTGCACCTGTGCATTATGCTCTGGATGGGCCATACAGACTAGATTTGTGAGTCTGCCAACAACACACAGGAGAGTCAGGGCTGACAGAGACACAAAGGGCAAAGACCTGTGCTACTGTACAGATTTCAGTCACAAAACCTGTTGGTTTTTTTTTCTTTTTTTTTTTTTTTTGAATAAGCACATGATTTCATGCTTATAAATTGAGGATCTGTTATTATTTCTAAGTTAAAAACTTTGCCCATTTGATGAATTTCTTCAGGTTCTTCTATAATCTGAATTTTCCTTAGGGGTATTTGCAACGCCTTCCAATGCAGTGTTGGTTGCAAGTTTAATTAACTTGTTGCTTATTTTTCCTTATTGCTATTTGATTTGAATTTTAATATATTTAGCATTAATAATAGTCTCTGCCTTAAGGAATTTACTTAAAAAAAAAAAAAGAGAATTGGAAAATATGTGACTGAGAATGTCTTATTTACAATTATAAACATGCCTCTTGCAGCTATTGTGAAAGCACTCTACTGTAGAATGGGACTTGAGTGAAAGGCAGTTAATAGCTTGGCTTTAACACAGCTTCTTCCTTATCATGCTAGTCAACACCTTCAGAAAGTATTATTGACAATGGCAATAACTCCTCAATGTTCTCACAAAATTTCTGGAACATAAATAATATCTAAGGAGGGTTCCCCCCCCCCCTTTACTTTTTCTTTATATCCTTTATTTTTTCTGTACTTAAATCGGTGCTCTGATGAATGAATAGATGTACGCCGAGCACTGATCCTTATCTTATTAGCCTCCTGGATCTGATTTTATCTCACTTAGAGACAGAATTTGGCTGCAGCTCAGCACTTGCTGCTGCCATGCGTGTTCCTGGGCATACTAAGAGCTGCTTTGTCACCGTAATGGATTGCTGGATTGGGAACCAGCTCATCCCTATTCAGCAAAGAAATGTGCTGAGAAGTTTGCATATTTTTAGGGAAGTGTCCAAGCTGTTGACCTTAGTGTTCACTGCAGGAATGGTGTGCCCTGATGTGCTGTGCTGAACTTGTACCCTCTTTGTTTATTAAGCACTGACAATTAATTATAGCGTAGCAAGCCTGATTGTGGGATCTGTCTCATCCTACAGCACTGGCCACTTAGCTTCCTTTCACATCTCTCCTATGAGTTAAATTTAAAGCATTATTAATAAGAGGACAGTGGGTTCTGAATGAGTTCTCTTTACCAAGATTTTACAAATCTATGTCAGATCTAACCTTCATGCAGTTTAAATATATGTAAGCAAACTCATTGTTGGAGATCAGTGTGATTTACGTGCACAAAAGAATTGTGCTGACACAATCGCTTTCACTTGACAGAGCACGTGTTGCATACTCATCCACACTTGGAAAGAAGTAATTTTGAAATTACTGGCATCTGGATATATGAGTAGAAACTTGTTGGAGGTTAGGTGAACCTGGTCAAAAGGAGAATAACTTGCGTGGTGCTCAGCTGCCTGGGTGGTATTTGCTTCTACTTGTAACCACCGAGACCAGTTTACAATAGGCCTGTACCAAGAAGATAATTCTTCTAATTTTATGTGGAAATTATAGACCATAAAGATGGGGTAGTTATTAGAGACCTATGAACAATCTTGTTTGCTTGAATTTAAAATCTGTAACCCCTGGTGTTTACAGTCCTCCTCCTCCTCTCTAAGTTAAGAGAAGTTTTTTAGCAATGATTGGTTTTCACACTCAGCAGTTCCCTTTGTCCATTGCTTTGATGGTTCACTGGTATGTTATAACGAGAAAACTGTGATATTTTTGAAGCTTCCATTTTAAGAAGCGTTAGCTCAGAGGCCGTGTGTGGGTCGGCTGGACAACTTCAGCAGCACAAGCAGAAATGAGTATGAGTGGGTGCTGCGTGCCTATTTGCTTTTGTGGGAAAAACCGGTCACCGAACCATCCCTGTCAGGCAATTTGAGCAGCTCTGGTTGCACAGTTAGACTCTGTCCTTGGACTTTGAGTAGTGAGGCTTACTTTGTGTCCAGCTGTCAGAGTATTTTACGGATCATGCTTGTAATTTTTCACTTGCCTGAGTTTTCTCCTGTTTAACGCTCAGTTCAGTGATTGGGGCTGCAATCCTTTTCTGGTTTTCTGTTCAGAAAATGCTTGCTTCATGTGAAAATGTTCAAAAGTACTTTTCTACACTAAGTTAAAATGCTTTTGTTTTCTTGATTGCTTTTTAAAGTCCCCTAGAATAAAAGACTGGTTTCCATTCTGGCTCAGCGTGATCATCACATGGAGTGCTTTCTCTGGTTTTAGCTAGAAAACCTGTCATATTGCTTAGAAACTTTTCTAGTGGAAAAGGCACTTTAACAACTTTTATATTCTAAAAAATATTTTAATTTTGAAAGGTTTTGAAAGATTAAGAACTTTAAAAGAGAACAGAGATTGAGTCTAAAAATCCAGTTACCTCTATACAGGGATGTTCACCATGGGAATGGTGCAAGTTCACCATTGCTCAAAACTTGCTGAGTCTTCCTGCACTTCCAGAACTGGGCCTGGTGAGTGAAACAGCCTTTATCCTATTTATAAAGCTGCTTCCACATAGGAGGGCATCAATTTTTGCTATACTCATGCATAACAGATGCCACTGAAATGGCGAGCTTCACCCGTGTTGCGTGGAGTCCCAGCGTGAGCCACACCAATCACAGTTTTATACAAGGAGGAAAGAAAGTCTTAATTAGTTACCCTCTTGCCCCTTAAATCTGCCGTGTTATATACTAAATACAATGTGATGGTTAAAGCTACAGTAGTACAGTGCACCAATTGGTATAGCTTTGCTTAGCTCAAAATCCTGAACCGCCAGCGTCAAGGTCTTGTCGCTCTTTTCAGCAAGATGGCTGTTAATCAGAAGCTGTAATGAATAACATTTAACAGCATCACATTCACATGCATACCATTATTTCTTAAAGTGCTTCATTAGTGCTCCAAGTCTGGTTTGCTTTCTTTTCTTCACAGCAAAGAAAGGAGTGGGAAGAGTTCTTGCTAAGAGCTTGCTTTGACAAAGCAGCCTGCTGAACTTAATTCAATTTTATTTTATTTTTTTATTTTTTTTTAATGTTACCAAATGCTGGAATTCAAATGGAATGGTGTTGGAACAATAGAATCAATTGCAGTCTCAAAAGCATTGCGTTTGTGTCTGTAAGACTTTTACGTTCTGGCCAAATATTTTAATATTGAAATGGGACCCAGTTTTCCAGAGCTGGTAGTGGAGTTAGAAGCTGTTTCCTCATTGCTAATGGACTTTTGAGGGGATAAAAGAGCATTGCTGGGGCAGCATTACTGAAAAAGTTATTAAAAGCAAACAACAAAAAAAGCCAAACCCCTCAAAATCAATTTTGGTTGAAGTTACCAGGGCTGTTCATTCACATACTTCAAAGTGTAAGATTTCTGACATTTTTTCCCATGAGAAACTTGTAATACTTAATGTGTGGATGAGCATGTTTAGCCAGAGTTGGCAGTATAAAAGACAAAGTACTGAATTGCAAAGTACTGCCTCCTTGGCTTCTTGTTTCTTCTTGACACGTTTTTGTTTTGGCTATGCTGTCATCCTTCAGTCGGTTCCTGTTGGTTAGAAACGAGCACTCATTATAGTTGTCCATTTAAATCAAGGTGAAAAATAGCAAACCAAATAAAAAAAGTGCGAAGGGAGGAAGGTGCAGGGAGACAGCATGGGAGGTAAAGTAAGGTTAGTAAAAATGTTGGAGGAGTAAGACAGAAGAGAGAAACCGAGAGAAAGCCTAAAGGCGTTGGAAGGCAGATTGTAATGATGTTATCCAGATCCTATCGTAATACGTGAGGTTTGGGGAAGTGTTAGATTTTTTTTTTCTTTCCTTTCCTTAATTCCCCAAGAATTTGGTCAAATAAATGTAGGCCCCGAGCCACCTCCTGATTGGAATGAAATGTATTTTTGCCAGAGGTGGTGTCTTTTTCTGTTCTCTGTCTCTGCTTCAGCTTTTGCTTTCCTTATTCTCTTTTGTACCCCATTTTCATAATTTATTATTTCTTTTTCCAACTTTTTTTTCTCTTTCTGTGACATCTCTGTTCTGTTGAAATTTTTTTTTTGCCTCCACTGCACTTCTGCTTTAGATAATGCCTTCCTTCCTCTGCTTATTTCTTTTTCCATCCTCTACTGCCCTCTCTGATGGCTTTATCTCTTTTGCTCACCTCCGTATTTGCTGTTCTTTCCTTTGCTCCTGATTATTTTTTTTTGATCCATTGCTATAACAGCTTTGTCTGATTTCTTTATTGCCGTTTTTCTTTCTTAATTTCCTTTCTTCTTTGCATCTGGTAGTATTAAGACAGCGTATATCTTAATGTGTTTTCATACCACTGAGATCAAGGTAAAATATTTAAACCAATGAAATTATATGTGAGTTGGAATTACAGGAAGATTTCTTCTACATTTCTCCTCATTTTCCTCTCTGAGGATAATACGTAGTGTCAAAAACCTCTTGTACATCAAAAGTGTTTTTCTAGCTGCCAAAATGAGCAGTTGATAATTCCTTACTAAGGAACCAAATGTGCTTCCAATAAATTTCTGGTTGACCTCAAGCTACAACAGATTTAGATTCTTTTTTCTTTGTTTGTTACATTAGCACCCTAAAATCTACAGCGAAGTTTGAGACCACAATTATGTATGACTCTTGTAAAACACATTCCTGAAACAGAGACAAGAAACATGGTAAGAAGTAGGCCCCTAGACAGTAGTATCTAGATAAGATTTGCAATATAAAACAGATCTAGAAATGGGTTTTCAGAGATTTTTAGAGTCGAATTTATTTAAAATCTTCCCCCGTTTTAAGGAGAGAAGGAGGTGAGCCAACAGGAAGACGAGAGATTGAAATGGGCTTACTCCAAATCTCAGAGGAGGCCTGACTGTGGCAGAGCAAAGAAAGCATGCTGAGATCTCTGTATCTTTTTGTCTATTTGACTGTGAGAGGTCTCAGTGATGAGGCTTCTTCATCACATTATATAAAACTGTTTTTCTTCTGTTCTGGTACTCTGCCTCTGCTGAGAAAAACTGTGTTTAGAATGGGACAAACTTGGACTGTCAAGTATTAGGAGGGTCTTGTATTGCTCAAGTGCTTTCCACCTCGAAAGGGATATGAACATCTGTTGCTTGTTCAGAAGGCTTGTTTTTTCCTACCCTCTTCAAAGACTTAATATCCTTAAAATAGCAATTTTTAGAAATAGTCTTGATTTCTTTCAATTTTGCAGTGGATTATCCCTAATACCACATTCTTACATAGTGCTTTCCTTCCATGCCTTTCAAAGAGTGTTACAAGCAAAGTCAGTCTCGTTATTCACATTTTACTACCAAACTCAGTGTTACATGGTAAAGATTTAAATATTGTATAGCATTTTTCTGCTCTGCTCCCCGAAGCTGGGGTGAAATCCTGGCCTACCTGAAGATGGTGGCAGAAAGCCCCATTAACCTCCAGTGGAGCTAGAATTCCACCCTCAGTGCCTGTCATCTATTTTACTTTCTCAGTTCTTAATACCCTGGAAAATTGAATTCACTGAAGCAACATCCACTTCAGGCCAGGCTCCAGGGAATTGGAGCTGAAATTCAGCCCTCGGAGATGTGGATGGATCATAAGATTTTTGCCTTCTGGCAAATGGGAGGAGCAAGGAGACCCTGAAACCCTATTATTCTAATTTGAATTATTATTATATATCTACAATTCTAATCACTATTTTGAGTGATAAAATGTATCACTCAAAAAGAGAGAAAAAAAAAAAACCCCAAGAAACCAAAAGAAAGACTATTTCTATAAAAGGTCCTTGTTTTGAGTATTACAGTTCTCTTTCAACAGGCTGTGTCTAGCTGGAAGAGGATATCTCTCTCCCTGTCCAAATATTTTAGTGGTGCAACAAAAGGGTTCAACAGTGTGGCATTGAGAAAGATAGTAACTGAACTTCAGCAGTTCATTGGAGCTTTTCATTTCAGATGAGGTAAAGAGTAATAAAAGAAAAAAAATATGCTTGAATAATGATTTTTAAAAAAAGTAATCCAAGATAGTTTTCTTCACTGGAACCTCTGTAGGCTTATCAGCATCAGGATGGCTTAAGCTTCTCTCCTTAGCTAAAATCTGCAGTTCCATGTTTCCTCATTTGGTGTATGTGTCCAAATAAACAAGTGTCTGATGCTTGGCTGTAGTCCACTCACAGTCTTCGGACTGGAAGAGGCAAAGTGCTCCTTTGTGCAATGAAAGCACAGGCTTTATGGTTAATCTTGCACATCTTAACATTTTAGTTACCTGATCTTTTGAACGGCACTGAGGTTCAACTGAGTTGAGTGACAACTCAGATAGCCAGAAGCTCTGAACTTCTTAACTCTTTCTTGTCATAAATTCAGGTCTTATGGCTCTTCCATAATTTTGTCTGCTTAAAGTTTTTTTGGGGGGTATGAAACCAGTAACCATAATGGCCCTTAAAATGATCTGGACCTGAGGAGGCATGCTCAGTCGCAATTGTTTCTACTGTGTTAATAGAGCCCTGGGGGCTCTTCTTACGTGCAGAAATTTGGGATGCCACACTTCAGCATGTGGCTCTAGGGCCCACGAGATTATTTTATAGGCCACCTAAACTCTGTAAAGAAGTCAATAAATGCTGTGCTTCACTTTTACTGTTTTCTTAGCTGCCTTAATCTAATTTATGTAATGTTTTAATTGAATCTTGCTAAACAGTTATTTTTTATTTAATAGCTGCCCAGAGACTGTTTCTCAATGTCTTTTTTTTTTTTTTTTTTTACCTCATAAACATTCCACGCTGAATTGAAGCAGAACCCCAGCCTACCCCAGAGAAATCTGATTTCAGCTTTGAATTTTGGGAGTGCAGAAGTTGGCTGGCTGTGTAACAGCAGGGCAGAGCCAATGCAGGTTTCCTTATCCGGGTTTCCTTATCCAGGCTTCCATCTACCTTCTCCTTCTTGACCTCCATCAACAGCGAGCCTGAAGCAAAGTCAAACAGGTGCATTCTGAGAATTGTCCAGAGAATTTAAGTAGGTAACTCAATGATAGAGTTTCCATGTCTGTTCAGACCATCCAGCTAATAACAGGAAAGGCACGTGCTTGTTGATTTTTAGGACTAAAGAGTTAAGTCTTTGATTAATAGCTTGTAGATTTGTGATCACTTAACCCTAAATCCTTTTGAGTTTACTCCAATTTGTGCATGTTGCCTCATGCCTTCATTTAGGACTTGCTAAAAAGACTTTGTTTTACCATAGTCAGCTTTATTTGGCCTCACTGCAAATACTGCTTGGTGGTTTTGTGAACCACATCGCTATATGGAGATTCCCTCTCCCACACAAAAATATGTAAGTAAAAAAACCCACGTTATTCTTACTCGGTCACATTCAAAGCAGAAATAAATGTATTAATCCTAAAAACGAATCTGGTCAAAGTACTGCTCACACTTGACCCCACCACGTGCACACACTTAGAATGCTCTGGAAGAAGAGCAAGATTTTCTCATACTCAGTGATTGAGTTAGAGAGATACCGGGGGTATGTTTGTGGGGAAAGTACATAAGAAAAAGCAGCTGGTATGGGGGAAAGGGTGAAGTGGGGCCCTTCTGTGGCTTCTCTCTCTCAGTTTAAAACTGTAATACTATCACTTCTCATCATAAGGGTTCAAAGGGTTAATAGAAAGAAGGATTTTCACTGCATTGTGCACAGTATCTATGATAGCCTCGGTTTAAACTTTAAAGGACAGGTGAAAAGAGAGAGCAAGCTGAATACTTGCCTTATATATTGGAGAAATTGTTCATTCGTGTGAAATGCTGACCTCTGTCATCCTGCCAAGCTGACTGGGCCCCAGGGTGAGCGGCTGCTTGAATGCTGGTTGCAAAAGTTAAAGCTGCCTGGGGAGTACTTTAAAAGGACAATGTCAAGGTTGGTCTACCCAAAATCTGACCTATCGTTTTTTTGGTTTTTTTTTTCCCTCCCTCTTACATCTATTTGAAAAGTTCATGCCATTCGTTTGTATGTTTTAAAAAAATCTTTTAATCTAAAACAAAATGCTTCAATTGCTGTTGAAGGCTAGTGATTAGGAGGAGAAGCTGTGAGAGTTCAACGTTCATTGTGGTGATGGAGGTGTCAGGAAGAAGGAAAGATCCTGAAATAAAATACAAGTGTGGGTGTCTTTGAACTAGGTGATAATTAGTAACAGATAATTCAGGTAGAAATGAGTAAAGGATCAATGAAAAAGAGCAAGGAAAATTTTTACTAATGAAAATGTTAATGCAAATCCAAACTCAAGTTCGCAAAAAGTTAATTAGATACCTGTATGTCTTTATATTGTAATAGTTTTTATTATAATTGTATGTGTTGATTATTTTTTTGGTAATATTAGCTTGTTACATATAATTCCTGCCAGAACTGAAATATACCCTTACCTCTTATTTTCTTTGCTTGATGCCCTAATTAAAAACACATTATATCAGTATCATTTTCTTCTGTATGATATAGTATTCAAAGACTCTCATCACTATTATAACCTTATTTTGGTACTTCCATAAAAATTCTCACACAAGTATTGCACCTACTCGAATAATTTCTAGTCTAATTGGAAAATAGATGAAACGACTACATGCGCAAGCCATAAAAGAGGAAAAAAAAAAAAAAAACCCCAAACAACAAAAAAGCCGAACCACAGAACCAAGAGGAAGTAGTAAAATTCAAGTAAAGAAAATATTTTTTGTACATAATTATGATGTTTCCCAGAAGATGCAGGGGCGGAGGGGGAACCCAAATTCTCAAAACCTGAACTTCTGAGGATTGCACCACTGCTTTGCCCTGCAAGATTTCACAGCAGATAAAATAGTCGTGCAATATACTGCATGATCACAAGAGGGCGACGAGATTAGACGTACACGCTTGCTTTAAGGTTGACCTTTCCAAGCTTTCCTGAGTATCCTGTTTTCAAAGTGTTTTCCTCTGAACTGTGAGGCTCGCTTCCGATTCCTTCTCAGTTCTAAAAAACACTAAGAAACACTGGTGTGTCACAATCTCTTTCCTAGCTCCTACATATTATCCTTCCCTCTCTTTATGTTGGACAGGCTTTTCAAAATCCTGGAGGAATAGATGACCTCGTTCTGCACTGTGGAACAGGGCAACTCTGGTGAATGGGAGGAGAGTGGAGTATGGGTCTCATAATAGCTGGTCCAGCCTCAGGGATACAGGAGTCTCCACAGAGAACAGGAAGAGTCTGCAAGATAATCAGTCCCTCCATCCTTTCCTAACCCAAACTGTCACAAATCATGCTGTGACTTGGAAATACCACTTTTTCAAAGTTGAAGGACATACCAAATTCTAGGACTTACTAACAAAGGTGATGGCTGGGGAAAAAAAGCAAACAAGCCACGTTTTTGCAAGACAAACCTCTACAATAATAATTTCTAAATTCTTTTTCTCTTTATAGCTAAGAGATATCCATATCCTTTAAAGCAGAGTAAAAACCTAAGCAGCAGTAAAGAAGCTATCTTGGTTAAAAGACACTCTGCCTCCTGCCAACAAGGCTATTTAGTGTTTATCTCTATTACATCCATCTGTAGCTAATTGTATAGTTATGGTAATAGTGCCCTCCAGAGGAACTTTAAAGGAATTATAATACTCGGAGCTAATACAAAAGACATTTTAAAAGTGAGTGCAACAAGAAAATGGAATATTATTAAAATGATAAAATACTTGAACCTCAGGGGGAAAAAATCTCAATATCAAAGCTCTTTCTATTTTGCATGTGCGTTTACATCTAAGAAAACCATATCCTAGTTACAATAGGCTTCTTCATAGCCTGATAGCAAACACTGAAGTTTGCATAACTCCATTTGAATCAAGGATATAAAAGTGGATCAACCAAGCGAAGAATGAGATAGCTGTTCCTTTTCTGCAGCAGACATGAACAACGTCTTATGAGTGGGCTCCGGCCTCACTCTAGGATTTTTCCTAGATTTTCTGCTTTAACGTCGGCATGACACAGTTAATTGAGGCAGGTCAGAAGTAACTGAAATTGTTCCAGGAGTTCTGGTGGATAAGGTTTATTTTAATATCAAGATAAACCACACTTATATTCTTCATGGTACAGCAGAGAGGGTTTTTTCACGGCCGTGGATTGTAACGTGCTGTGACACGAGGCCTCAAAGGGCGGGCATGTTACTGTGGTACAACATGATATCTTATTTTAGACCGTGTCCCGGAGGCTTGCAGTACAGCTTAGTGAGATGATAACTGAGCACCTGAATGTCAGATGTGTTTAAATTTTCTTGGGTTTTTTATTTATTTTTTTTAGGCTCTCTACCTGTGGAGTTAAATTGCTCTGTTTTACATTCTGAAACTCCTGTCCTCTCCTCCTCCACAAAAACCACCGGCCCTTCACGAGAAACCTAAATGACAATGAGTTCTGTATTTATTTGCTTTCAGGCGTTCCCCAGGCTGACCTGAAGGCCGCAGGTTTGCCATCAGGTGTCCGGTCTGGGAGCTTTGCATCTGGCCGGCTCACACACTCAACGCTGCCAGAACTTGAAGGAGCAGTCTGGCGTTCCCGTTTTTGGGATCAGATGGATCTGGTAAGTTCGGCATTTCCTTGGGAAAGAAGGGAGGCCGTTGTTCTGCTTGTGATGTATCTCTTCATGACAGGATGGCTGTGGCTGCCCTCAGTCGAAAACTTCTTCTAAGCTTCTTATTTTGCGTGGTACTCAATGGCAAGTGAAGTGAGCGAGGCATAGGCCAGTGAGGCACGGGTGAAAAGGTTTCACTGCTGAATATAGAGAATATACCTAACCCCAAAGCTTCCTTTTCACTTTCCCTGGCAGCTGTGGTGAAAAGTGTATCACAGAATCACATGAGGTTGGAAGGGACTTCTGGAGATCAAGTCCAAACACCCCCGCCAAAGCAGGTCCACCCAGAGCAGGTCCCACAGGAACTTGTCCAGGCAGGTTTTGAGTGTCTCCAGAGAAGGAGACGCCACCACCTCCCTGGGCAACCCGTTCCAGGGCTCTGCCACCCTCAAAAGAAAGAAGTTCCTCCTCATGTTTAGGTGGAACTTCTTATGTTCAAGTTTGTGCCCATTTTCTCTAGTCCTGTCCCTAGTCACCACTCATAAAAGACCAACCCCATCCTCTTGATACCCACCCTTTAAGCCTTTATAAACATTGATCAGATCCCTCCCTCAGCCTTCTCCAGACTAAAAAGACCCAAGTCCCTCAGCCTTTCCTCATAACGAAGATGCTCCAGGCCTCTCATCATCTTCATAGCCCTCTGCTGTACCCTCTCCAGCAGTTGCCTGTTCAGACAGTATCCCTGTCTGCAGTCTTTTCATCAGTGCACAGTGGTTTTGGCCATTTTGTAGGCCATAGTGGTGCATGGAACTGCTTGTTGCTTTGGTAGTAGTTACACAACCCCCCCTGTTTAATTCTGTTCAGTGGACAGGGTCTTCCGTGTTGCTCCCCTAGTTCACAAGTACAAAAACATCATTAGCAAAGCCATGAGCAGGCTACTGCAGGACCTGACGCAGCAGAGAGCAGTTGCTATTGTAAGAATAATCTGTGTGGGACCCATTGATGGGGAAGGTATTTTGGGGTGATAGGTGAAGCTGGATTCTCAGCTCTGCAAGTATCTCTTTGCCAGCCATTCATTCATGGGGTGGTGTAATTGTGGTGGAGGGCTGCTGTGAGCCTCATTTCCAAGTTAGGAGTTTGCCGAAATATGTTTTATTGTAGGTAAGAAATCCCTTTGCATTATTTATGGGAAAACTCAAGTAAATTATTGTTGGTTTTCATGCTGCAGGTAAAGTTTTAATGAAAACAGTAATGAATGCTTTGCTGGCATGCATAGGCAACCTAAGTATGCAGCCAAATTAGCTATCTAAGCAGATGCTTTATATCCTGAATTGCATATAAGGAATGCTGTTCAGTTGGTTTAAAAAATTATATATACACTCACCACTTTTTTTTTTTTTGTAAAAGCCATATGGTTGGTTTGTTGATTTTTGTTAGTTATTTTTACAGAAAGTGTTTCAGTTGTACTGTGAGCGATTACGATAGTAAAATTAAAGTCAGAAGAAAGATGTAAGAAGATACGCATGTACAAGACGTTCAGGTAAAATTCAGAAATACTGCATTATTTAAGATGTTGTAGTGCTGCAATAGGTGCATTATTGCAAACATAAGCAAAGCATCCTTGTAGATAGACAAATGAAGACAAGGTTGATATTGTGTATGTAAACTAGTTTTGGCTATAGATGCCTATATTTTTATGCTTAAACAGTTCTTAATTTGTTTTCTTTGATAAAGACAGTAGAGCTGATTCAGATGTTATATTAGGTTTAGAATATATAATAGCTTATAGTATCGTATAAGGTTTTATAACTTCACTGGTGTCACTGAAGGTACCCATGGCATCAATAAGAGAAAAGGACTCAATCCTAGGAGTTCATCCGAATACTGAACAAGCCACTCAGATGACATGTCGCATGAACCGAAGGTCCACACACAGCAAAATCCAACAAGGAGTGCAAGTGGGTCTTTATTACCATTTCCCCTTCCCTCTCGTGTGGTGACTTAGTAGCTGAATTCAAAGCCATACTTAAGTTGAGTCGTCTTCAAGGCAATTCTAATGTTACCAGCTCCCTGAGGCATCGTGGCCAGGCTAATACAGTAAAGTTGCCCTGGCTCTATCGCTCTGGCTCAGATCTGCCAGAGTGGTTGAGCTCTGTGCTTTGGGGTGTTCTCTTCTCTCCTTCTGCTCTAGGAGTCCTGTAGAGCCCCATGTGCCACAAACTGCAACGGGAGAGGGTCTTAGAAGTGGCAGTGAGACAGCTTGCTAAATTTTCCACAGGAAAAAGCCTGCTGTAGTGGCTAAGGAGTTTGTCTTAACAATGTGCTAGTATCTCAAGAATGTGTTTTTATATTTGTACAGTCTGTGATACGAAGTTTCTGGAAGGTCAACAACGCTGGAATGACCAAGCTGAATTTTACAGAAAGCCATTGAGCAGGTACACCGGACTGGGGAAATGAAAAGAGTAGGACAAGAAAACAGTGGAAAAAATCACAGAAGGTAAGAGAAACGGAAGAAAAAGTGAAATTTATAAAGCCATATAAACAAAAGCTTTGGCTTCAAGCACTCCTCAGCTTTGGGATGTTTGAGATTCAGCTGAAACTTGTGGGTTGACTTATTTTCTGAAGCACTTAAGCTCTTTTCTTGGGTCATTTAGTATTTGTTAGGCATTTATATGTATGTATACATATATGTCATGTATGTCTTATATATTTATATGCATATATACACACATATATGTGCATATACATGTGTGTTTAAATACATAAATTTATATATAAGCATACATATATGAGAATGTGTGTACATGCATATTTGTATGCATAAAAATCTGCCTGGTTGTCTTATTTTAGCTCTCTACTTTAAGATGGTTGTGATTAGACTGTTCTCCAATTAATTTTCTCAGCAATTTGATTTTTTTTTTAAAGCTGGAGTAATTACTTCTCCCAGAAACAAGTCTGCTAAAGTGTGCTGTTCCTTTCAGAGGATCAAAGTACAAAAGATGTTCAAATAAAAGGAGAGATTAAAATCCGTAGTCTCCATTTAGTCATGGCTGGCTGTGCAGTCTGTGCTTGCAGACTGTGGAGGTTGATCTTTCACAACAGCCTATTTCAAACCTCCGGAGGGTGTTGGTAACTTAGTAACTTTGTATATTATATGTAGGTGTCAGCAGAGCCTGTGAAAATGTTTTCTATTCAAACCAAATTTTTTTCTATTTATTTTTCTTGGAAAAGTGAAACTTCTTTTCTCCCCTTCTTTCCCTGACTTGTTCTGTGTGAATAAATAGTGGGTGAAGAGTCCTTCTTGCCCTGGATAGCAAATATCTCCTTTACTGATGAATCATTTGACAATGACTCAACCACTGTATTGTGTTTGTTGCAACTCTTACTTTCTTTGACCAACACCATCTACTCTGAGTTTTACTAAACAGGTAAGAAAGCACAATCCCTGCTTGATGAAGCTTGTAAGTGAGAAAGAAACAAGGGCCTGTAAAACACAGAAACAGATCTCAATTTTTTATTTTTATTTTTTTAGCCAGAATCCTGTTCATCTACTTAAACACAGTAAAATCTTGATGTGTGTTTTCACCAGCACATGGAAAAGCTGTTTTCAGCTTTTCCTGTGTTGTACCTATGTAGTTTTGCTCCTTGAACCAGCAGAACTTTGGAGCACTGACTCAAGAAGAGTAGTATCACACCATCTTCTAGCAGGACCTCAACACTCATGAATCTTTCCCGTAAGGAGCAGCCTTCTGACAGGGGCCGTGTTTGTCAGTGCTGATAATAAATATGATGACATTCCCTGCAGCCAGACACAAAGCTTAATTGCCACTGTGCTTGACACAGTGATCTCTGTTCCTTGCCTCACAGTTTTGGGGAAACGACAGTAGGTGGCACTGGAGAATAGTAGCAGAGCAGCCTGGATCTGTTATGAAATGGAGTGGTTTCCTCACTAGCTCTCTGTTTTAGCCAGTTTTCTGGCCCCACGGATTGCTGAAAGACTTTGCTACGTTCCCTTTGCAAGCCTGTTGTTACTCAAAGCCTCAAGGCTTCAAATGCAAGGATGTGATTTGGGAAAGCTCCAAACGGTGTGTGAAGCAACACCGAGAGCAAAAGCCGGAGCTGAAGATGCTGTTTTTCATCTCGGGGTGTGTGAGAGTGACTATTTTACCCAACTCTTTACTCACAGCTTTTTATCAGACCGAGCTCGTATGAGCACGCTCTAACGTGGCTAAATCAAATACAAGATTCTTCTTTAATCTGAGTGAGATGTGGGCTCCTGCCAGTTGGTGGAGCCGCGAGAGTATCTAACAGAAGGAAAGGAGGCATCCCAGGGAGTATCCCGTTTTCTTTGTCTCTAGAGATTTTGTCCCACATGCCAGCAAAAGAGGAGGAGACAACTCTTGGTAACGCTAGGAGGAATTAGGGTAGAAAATGACTCAGCAGTTTCCTGCCTTCTGCGTCGATGGGAAAGAGAAAACAGAGAAATAGGGGCCACTTTAAAAGCCTAATAAAATCCTGAAAGTGTTCGGGGTTTCCCCAGAAAAACCTTCATAGCCTTCTCCTGGAAAGCACTGTGCAGAGAGAGGGGGACGTGTCCCGGCTCAGTTTGTATTACACACGTATCCTTCTCTGTTTGCTTGGGAATAGGAGCTCTTCCCGTGCATAATTCCTCTGCTTTCTCGATCCTCCTCCTTTTCCAGTGCCCAGTCACAACATCATGCTGCCATAAACTCTGAAATGGCAGCTCCTAAAATTGGTGTGTTCCTCTCTCCCAGGATCGCTTCACAGTAATCACTGGTAAGGACTACAGTACAGCACTAATGCCACCAAATAGTTTATGGAGTCAGTTGACATTTTAAGGGTTGGAGAATGTATGAGAAAAAATACATCACCTTTCACCAACTGAAATAAGTTTTGTCCTTGGCTAACTGCTTTTAAATCACAATGACATCATTGACAGCTTTTTGCTATACTTTGAAGGGCAGACTTTTCCCTGTAATCCTTTATCAAAATATTACTTCATTCAGTTTATCAGATATATGATATCTGAGATTAATAATTAACTTTAAATGCTTTATCCTAATCAGTTCAGTTTTATGGCGTGGCTTTTTATAACAGAAGTATTGTTTTGTTGATACTGACTCCCTCATTGGTTTTGAGGATATTTTCCTGCCAGTAACAACCTTGGAGTTGACTAGGATTAGGATTTTGTGTGAATTCTGAATAGCCACTTCAGTGGAGCAGTTTGTACCTTTTTAAGGAATGGTATGAAGCGTGAAGGCAACTGGTCCCTGAGGGAACTCCCTCTGTGTTGTGGCTGGAGCAGCCTCTGCTGCTCCCTTTTATGGAGGGTCCTGGACTCCTTGAGGTTTAGGAAGATGTTTGTGTGACCAGTGCTGTATTTGCTCCAGCTCTTCAGCAGGCCCTTTGCAGAGGGGCAATCTTCCTCGGTCGTTGGGAAATATCTCAACATAAGAGAGGTTCTGTCTCCCATTAGATGTCTGACCTCTGCATTCTGAGGAGCCAAATCCAGAAGCCCTTTCTGCCACGCAAAATTTGTGCTTTCCCCTTCTGTGAGCAGAGCAAGGAACATCCTTCAGAGCATGCACCACCAGAGCCAGTAGGATGGAAGCTGCATGAATATGGAGGAGAGTTAAAGGTCTGAATCCTGTTCTTGTGCAGAAGTCTGAGGCAAGTCTTTCCCTTGGAGAAGTTGTCTTGTTATTTTAAGCATGTTTGATACTTGTACTGAAAGTGTGAGATCATCTACCACCATGTTTCACAAAAAAAAAAAAAAAAAAAAAAAAAAAAGAGAGAAAAGAAAGAAGGCTGGGCTCCCAAATTAAGAAAGAGAACAGATAAGGTGTTACATTTTATTGTTACTGCTGTTTGAAATTTCCCTGAAGGAAGATGTGGGAAAGAATCATTACCTCAGTAAACCGGTTAAACCAGAAGGAAAGCTTCGGACTAAAAAGTTACACCCCCTTGATACTGAAAGCACATAGGTCATCTGAATGTGTCAGGAAGACAGTGTGTCTGTGAACAGGAAGACATAGGGGACTGTATATTCTTCTAACAAATGATGTGTTTCAGGTAAGAGGTTGCAACAAATCTTCTTACTGCTTAGCAAGTGGCCCAATCATCTCCTCCTGGCCTCTGCTAAAAAGGGAAAATTGATCCCACGGCACACCAAGGTTTTATACTATAATGCCTGTGTGTCCTGAAGTAAGGAAACGATTTTCTTGTGCTTGGATGGCAACCACAACATTGTGATCATTGTGTGATGCTGTCAAATCTCTTGATCTGTAGTGAATGTTTTACAGTATTTGTTGGGATTCTCGGAAAACCCTCCCCCGATCTCAGAACCACGTGATTATGTGGAAACCTGGCTGTCATTTGAAAGGAAAAGGAGGGCTTCACAGATGTAGGAGAAACCCTCCGAGATGTCCATTCAGAAACCACAAGGCATATAAAATGCGTCTAAAAACTTATTTTTTTTAAAAAAACAAATGTTGCTTCATTATTGATTTTTTGAAAATTCAGTGTTATCGATGCACGTCACATGAATCAAAGGGAGAAAGGGTGGCTGGCAAAGAGCCAGTTTCCTGAGCTTCATGTGCTCTTTCCAAAAGGATCAGGAGCCTGGCCCAGGTACAGAGCTTAGTCTTCCTAGCCCAACTAGCAGGTAAGCCTTAAACCACTGAGATTTACAGCGTGGCATGCTGAGTTTCCACTCTAAATGGTTAGTTTTAAGTGCAAGCCTATATAAAGGAGACACGGTGCTACGACCAGTGCTGTATGAGTGTGTCTGCTCTCTGCTGGGATCCAGGCTGGGAGAGGGACCCTACTGCATCCTGCAGCCTTGTACTCATGTGGACTTCCCAGCCCACTGAGGAGAACAAAGGAGCAGAATGCACAGACCCACCTTTGGTGTTACAGCTGAACTGTCTCTTTTTAAACATCAGTAGGAAAGCAATACTTCTCCTGAACAGGATGGAGAGTGTAGGAGATAAGCATTCATCTACAGATAGGTGGAATTGGCCTCCGTGTATGTGTGTGAATATTTGCCTGTTGGAGAAATTTGGGATGCTACATGTTTAAAAAAAAAAAAAAAAAAAGCAAATAAACAAGGTTAGCTGTTGGACATTTATGTATCATTATAAACAGGATTTATTTGAAAGGTAAAGAAAATATTTTAGAAACAGTTGAAAGGCTGTAAAAAGGTATTGTATTTTCTGTGCCTCAATTATAGTCCTCCAAGTAGCCAAAATTTTTTGAGGAAGATGGGGTTGGAGGGAGATACCATTCTTTTATCTTTTACTTATTCTGAAATATTCCAATTTTCAAGGCAGGGGAACAAAAAAAGAACAGAAGGTGTTGTTTTTCTTATTTAATGCATATATTATTTTATTTCTTGTTTTCTTTCTTTTATTTACCTGCAGTAGACATGAGAAACAGAGGAGGTTGTAAATGAGGACAATTTAATAAATTTTTTTTTATCTTTATGCTTATTATTTTTTTTCTGCCCAAAGGCAGTCATCTTAATCTAAAACCATAGGGAACTTCAGGATTCATTCTGAGAGAAAGGTGTAGAGTCCATAATGGAAGTTCACAATTAGATCACCATTGGAAGTGGTGTGCACCATTTTGGTTATCTGGCTCAGTGGAACTTCATAAAATGCTTTTTCTTTTTCACTGCAGTTAAAGGAAACCAAAGCACAGGACACATGGAAACACTAAGTCGAGCGCTCGAAAGAGTAGTTCAGCCTGTAACTTGAAGTTTTCATTTCAGCCTATTTAACTTTTCATTTCTCTTCTCATTCCTCACTGTGGGTGACAGAAGCCTGTGTCACCTAGAGTTTAACTTCAAATGAAACAAAAATAAATAAAGTTGTGATGAATACCTTCTGTTGTGATATAGATTTTCATTGCAAGGCGCTATTATCTAAACTAATACAGGATAGATCTTGGGGACATACTGTAAAAGCTATTTGTGGAGCTAAGCCTTAGCAATTTCTGAGCACACTTTTAATCTCAATAGGGTGCTTTTTTTTTTTTTTCCTGCTAGGGAATACATTTTTTTATTGAATTATTAAATCAGATGTTTCTATTTCTTTTATGTGATAAAGTACCCAGCACAACTGTGTGCTTTATGTAGTATTGCAATTCTGTGTCATTTCTGTGTTTAGGCTACATCTGTACCAGTAAATGAAACAGGCCAAGGCCTTGAGGGCAAGCAGCCCAGAATAGATTTTGGGTTTAGAATTAAATTCTCTTCTCAGACAAGATACCCTCATGCCTACTGACAGCAGTCACCAGTACGTGCTGCCCATTTGAACTGTGGGATTACTTGGCATGTGCCAAAAGCTTATCAGGAAGTTTGTTAGTTACAACATGAATGATGGTGAGCTTCTGCAGAAGCTTATGCCCTTGCCTGTTTACTAAAACAGATACATCATCAAGCTTTGAAAATATTTTTATGTTTTTAAAAACAAAGAAACAAAAAAAGGTTGAAATGGATTTATTTATGTTGAATTTCCATTATACATGCCATACACAAGATTTTGGGGTGTAGTACCTGAATATTAATGGAGATCCATGTCTTCTATGTGCTTTGACTTAACTTTCTTCACCTGCTTCCACTAGGGTAAATAGTTGTAGGACACGAAGAAATTTGAGGCACAAAAAGCAGAGGAAAGTATTAATGAAACTGCCATTAAAGCGGCCATTAATAGGAATCTTTCCTACCTGTTTGTTTTAGATTCCTGCATTGTGTGCTATACGAGTGTAAAATAATGGAAATAATACAGAGATTTTCTGTAGTATTAATCCAAATTAGTATCTTAGTGCATTAGTATTTTGTTTCAGGCAATCTGTTGTTTCTATTAGGAGTCCAGAATAATATCATTATTATTAAATAATACTAGTAATAAGAAGTCTGCAAATAAGGATCAGGCAGAAGAATATTCCAGCTCCAGATTAAGAAAACATTCTCACCCTATGGAGAAACAGCTACAGAAAAAAAAAAAAAGAAAAAAAAAAGAAAGAAAGAAAGACCAAAGAAATATACTGTTTTCATTACTAGATATTTTCAATACTAGATATTTTGGGGTTTAACTTTTATTCTGTGTTTCATTTCAGTGGGTATGTAGCTCCAGTTCTGAACACTGCTCTCTTGACCTTGGAACTGTTGAAAGACTTCCCAGAGGATTAATAAGACCAAAGAGAAGAATCAGCTATGGCATACTTCGGGAAGGTGCCTTTCTCACCTAATGAATTTTTTCAAGGACAGGCTGGGGACCAAGCATCTCACTCAATGCACCATTCTGGTTCTGCTGGACAGGTCTGTCTGGGATTTGATCAAATAGTTGATGAAGTCAGCAATGAATTTTTCTTTTATGGTTCATCACATCCACATCATCATGAAGAAATGTTTTTCCCCTCGGACGTCTTTGGTCTGAATGTGCCTGACCAGCAGTTTTGTGGTCAGCCTCTCGTTGCTTATGGTGAACTTTATCCTGGAAATCATATCTCTCACTGGCAACAATACACAGTGTCTCCAACACTTGGCTTCAGGTCTTCTGTACTATCTGATTACAGAAACTTCTCTCTGGTGGATCCCTACCCCTACAGTCAAGAGAGAGAACTCTATGGCGGGAATAATACAAGTCCAGTCACAAATGTGTTTGATTCAAATGTGGAAAGAGGCAACACAAATCTGAATTTTCACATAGGCTTCGACAATACTGATGCTCAATGTCCCATTTTTGTAGACAGCTATCCATTTGGGCAAGAAGTGAGAGATGAAAGTGGAAATGGCGACAGTTGTTTAACTGACACTTCCAGACGATCCGACATAGGACCTCCCTGGCCCAGCAGCTCTGGACGTGATGGAGAGGTATTTAAATATCCTCATATTGATAGTACTTAAAGTTCTTGATTCTTGTTTGTGTCTTTGTACTTTGTGTATTCACTCACACCAATGCAATGCAGATTAGAAGTAGTTGATTTAAAGACCTTATGAAAATTAAAACATTTATGCCTTGGGGGAAGCAAAAGATTTTGCTTCTGTAGAGAGCTTTTGTCATGTGTCTTATTATTCAACTGTCCGAAAGCAACTGTGAGAATTTTTATTCACTTCTTATTTGGTCTTTACTACTGCCAAAGATAGAGATGCAGGGAAGTGTCAGGTACATTTTTCAAGTAATTGTGTAACTTGATTTCTTGGCAGTCAGAATTTCCCACAGTATTTTTTGTATCTTTACAAGGAGGATGCCCTCAAACAAACAGTACATGATTAGCTTTATACAGTATGAAAGCCCCAAGCATCCTCTTCCTTTGATTCTAATATCAGAAGAGAACCCAGCAGACCATAAAAAATGACTTTTGAAGGGAAGGTACCTACTCTGGCTAACTAATGAGGATTTTAAACTGGCAGCATCTGTGTCCTACCTGTTTCCTGTTTTATACAACTTATACTTAAAATGTCATCGCGTTTCTGCAACCTACCTATTAAAAAAGACCTCTTTTTAAAGTAACAGGGCCAGTTCCTCACCTAGTATAAAAGTAAGTATCTCCATTGACTCTAATGGAAACTTCCCATTTTACAGCAGAAGAGAATCTAGACAATGGTCTAGAATGCTCCAATTGGCTCATTTTATGGCTTATTGAACAATGAAACAACCATAGAGGGATAAATACAGAAATGTGGAATAAGATGTATTTGAAGAAGTTAACAAATCTTTATGTTCTGATATGAAATCTGAGATTCAAAATAACAATACGTTATGCTGAATTTGTTTTTCTGTTGAACCAAATGAATGTCCCTGTGTCTAGTTTGTCTGATGTATCCTGATCCCGAGAAATGAAACATACCATGTCCTGCCTTCACTATGTTCTGCATCCACTTATGCATGCATATATAATTATTTTCTAAGAATAGACATATCTACTATAACTGTGGAAGCTGGACCCTATGACACACACTCTGTCTTAAGCTGTCTTTTTGAAGCAAATACTTTTATCTTTTTTTTCCTCTTTCCATCAGGCGTTCATAGCTCCATTAGTGCTTTTGCTGTTTTTAATAACAATGTCTTATGGGACTCTAATGATTCTGTCTGATGTTACATCGCTCCTCTTTTTTTTTTTTATTTCAAAATCCTGACAAGAGGAGGAAAAAGAAAATTATAAATCCTCCCTTTGCTCTAGTCCTTGTTAGCATTCAGAATCATTATAGGCATCCTGAAATAGCCTACAGGATCCCTCTGCACCATGAATATTAAAAGACAGTTTACGTTCACTTTCTGCTTTTAACTCCTGGCGATCACAGAATCATAAAGCAAAGGGAGGGGAAGAGACACTTGATTGACTTGTTTCTATGTCTGTGGATAAGGAGAAGAACAGAAGTAAACATGCAGACCAGACAGATGGGGAGGTGGTGGGGGAGGGAGAGGGAAATACATCTGAGGACAAGAACTCTCAAGACTAATCCTGGGTACCACATTTTGGAAGTTCAGTGGTGAATACAAAAGAGGAGGGGATGAAGAGGTGGAGAGACAAAAGGCTACTGTTGCTTTTTACGTATGATGGGGAAACTAGAGCATGCTGACAAGAATAAGCCTTCTCATGAGAAAAGTAGAAAATAGTGGGTTACAAATGAGCAGGAGGAGGTTAAACTGTGTCATGGGAAGAAGAGGTGCTAGAAGAAGCAGGCATATAGGAACAGTCACAAACCCTCTGTGATAGAGGAGAGAATTATAGGGGAGGAAGAGAAAAGATGAGTGAGTCAAGGGCAACTACAATTGAACGTGTGGGAGGATTTGATTAAGTCAGGGAAGTATTTGAGCTGTTTAGCTAGAAGAGGAAGAAATGGGAGAGACAAGAAAATTGATTTGTAGCAGAAAAATCAGTGCGGTCACAGGAACTCCTTCAGGCAGAAACAGCCATGTCAGGGTAGAAAGAGAGCCAAGGCAAGGGGCTGGCAACTGAACCTTGAGATGGCAAGAAAGAGAATATAAGAGTGGAAGGAAGTTGGGAGAGGGAAGGGTAATAAGAACTCCATGAAGAAGTAACTGGTTGTTACGGGCTGGGAATTTTGGAAAAGATAAAAAGGGCTGTGGGGTGACAGGCTGATGTAAGACTGTCAGAGTGGCTGGAAGGGTGGAGCACCAGAGCAAAAGAGAAAAAATGACCACAGATTGGATTGGTGAGATCCAGGATGAGTAAATGATGCATCTGAGAACCAAGACTGCAGACAGAGTGAAATGGAAAGGATGCTGAAACACGGAGACTAGCATTGAGATAGGTCATAGGTTTTCAAGATGAAATATTCAAATTGCTGAAATCATACTGTCGTGATGATCCTTAGCTCTTGGATGCAGTTGTATAGCCCTAGGGTTTATTTAATACGTGATAATCAAAATATGTCCAGCATGATAAAGGAAAGGTTTATTTTCTCTGGCCTTGTCATCACCAAGTCAGTTGTTCAAAATCACTAAAGAAAGTGTCTTCATAATGTCCCTGTGAAAAGAGATTTTATTTTCTCTATATTAGAAAGAAAAATCAAATATAACCTAAACGTATCCAATAGTTTTGTCTGCTCCATCTATGATATTTAGAGTCAAATGTTTTCAGAATAACTAGCAAGACTCACTTCTTCACCCAAGCCCAATCATCAGACAAAACTTCCTTATTTCAGTTTGGGTGCTCCAGAAATTAAAAATACCCAATTAAGTGTTCATATTTGGGAATGATGGTTCAGGTGACCTCTTTAGTAGTAGTCATCAGTGTAGATTCTTGGCTCCCTTTGTACCCTTGCTGCAACAACTGTTGTAGCTTCAGTTACCTGTTGTGCTCTGTGAACTGTGCTCCTGTTCCTGCCTGTAGAGCTCACCCACAAAACCAGCAATGTCTTTCTGAGCTTGTTCCAGCTTGAATTCCTCCATCTGGAATGTGGGGGGACACAACATCCCAGATCCTAGAGCTGTATCAATCTGCCTTTTTGTAAAACTGCCCACCCTGGTGCAAGTGTGATCAGGAATGTTGTTGGTTTGGTTTTGGTTTTTTTGTCGTTTTTTCAATCACTACATAATTTTGGGAGGCCATTATTGTTATTAAATCATTCATCATTTCTAAATAGCGAAACACCACCAGAAGTTCTTACTGCTGTCTGCTGAGGTGAATTGTGAGGTGGGTGTCTAACCAAGGAGGAGGTGCTATGTTTTCAGTGATTTCTGAAGGAGTTTTTTCAGCAGTTCTTTGAATTGGGGGCTAATGGACTAATAATTTGTATTGCTAAATTTAATTTCACCCACTTATTTCAACCCTCAGGTTTATCCATTCTTTTTCCTACCAGACATTTCAATTTTTCCTTCTATTGGTGATGCCCCCTTATTATCTTAAGCACTTAATTTCATAAGCACTCTCCTAATGCTTGTGCTACTTCACACAAAGAGACCCAAGACTGATGGTATCTAAAAGAATTGTAACTTCTGAGCTTTCATTTCTGCCATTGTGATCTCCCCACTAGCCAGTTCCCTTTTTCTTGGAGGGTAATGTTCTGACCGAAGGATGCCATGGAAAGCAGAAAAGGAAGTACTTTGACCCAAAATACTGCCCCAGTTTAGAGAAAGTATCTGGGGATTTTTCACATTCAGCAGAATACACTTGGCTTTCTGTTTTCTGTCTTAGTTACTTAACTGACAGGTGTAGGGAATTTGAAGGCATCTGGATCTTCCTTCCAGGACGGAAAGAGAGAAAATAAGGATTAGAATTTACTGCAGCATAAGCTTCATTTCTTCCTCTCTCCCTTTTGTAAAGTATGCTTACATCTTCTGCATTTACAGTTATCTCTGCTCCCATACTAGGTGAACTTGGAAAGCTTGGTCTGGAGTTCCTTATATTCTGTGAAAAAAATTTATTCTTAAACCCAGGGTAGTTGATGATTTGTGAGTTTCTTTTTCTGAAAGCATTTAGAATGCAGTCAAAATGGGATTATTTGTGCTTATTTGGAACTCCATCAAGTCAGGGGAGGGATGATAGGGGCATGAAAGTTAGTTCTCATGGATCCAAATGCAAGGTTAGCGTTATGCTCCTTCTGTTACCTAAATAATTGAGCTCTGTTTCTTATGGTGGTGTCTTGGTATTTTTAGTCTCCAGGTTGGTCTATCCAGCTGGTTGAAGCAAAGCAAGGAAGTAACGAAAACACAGTTGCCGTTTGCAATGCAGTGGAGAAGTAAGTAATGAAAAACCTTTATTCAGCCAACTATGACATTTCACTTATTTATAGCATTGGATTAGTTACCCCTGTGTATTGGTTCTGGCTGAGATGGGGTTAATATTTCCCATAGCAGCCCCCATAGTGCTGTGCTTTGTATTGGTAGCTAGAAGGGTATAGTTCTAGTGTTTTGGCTACTTCTGAGCAGTTCTCACACAGCACCAAGGCTGTCCCTCCAGCGTTCCCCCCTCATCAGTGGGCAAAATCTTGGGAGGTGACACAGCCAGGACAGCTGACCCAAACTGCCCAAAGGGATATTCCATACGATATGACATCTGCTCAGCAATAAAAGATAAGAGAGAGGAGAAGGGGGGTGGGAGGCATTCACTTCCACATTTGTCTTCCAGAGCAGCCCCTATGCGTACTTGCTTCCCAGGAAGTGGCTGGACATTGCTTGCTGTTGGGAAGTAGAGAATAAATCTTCTGGTTTCCTTTGCTACCACACACCGCCTTTGCTTTTGCTTTTATTAAACTATCTTTATCTTGACCCAGGAGGGGGGTTTTTTCCCATCTTAGTTTCTATCCACATTGTCCCGCTCAGGAGGGGCTTGATAGAGTGGGCACCTGACATCCAGCCATGGTCATTCCACCCACCACTCTCTGCGTTCCCAAACAGTGCCATAATTCCAGTATCTACTTAAATATGGAAATGCTCCTAATTTTGGTTTAAAGATATAAATCCACGGAGGAGTGTTAATTCCAAATGTATTTTCTCCCTTAGCTGTCCCCTTTATCAGTGATAAGTACATTTAACTCTTAGTGTTTATGGTGTGTGAAACTTAAAATTGTTTTCTCTGCCCTTGTCTTGGACAACATTAGTGCCTGTGTAGCTCAGAGGAGGAAAAAGGAATTGGAGGAACTGACTGACTGAAAACAGAATTACTACATACTGTCATGATGAAAAGTGAGACTTAGCAATCTACAAAAACTTCTTTAGTTATTGTTTACTGTTACAGCTAACAGGGTGGCTTAATGGGATAGAACTTCTTTCTTAATCTTCTTCGGAAAAAGAAATTGTGTTGAAATCCCAGAGTATGAACACATACAAGCTTTTAGACCATCTGTGCAGATTCATTTCCCTTTGTAGATATTTGCAAGCTTTTTTCCCCCAGAAAAGTAGATGGAAAATAGAATACTGGTTTTTTTTTCTTTCAATTAGACTTTAATGAATTGACTGTATTCAAGGTCAGCCAAGCCTGCTTCTCTTAAAAGAAAAAAAATAAAATCCCAGTTTGAAGTTGCCCTGAAATTGAGTGAATATATTATGTATTCATATAGAGTGGATGGTCAACTTCAAAACATACTCATTCATGTACGTCTCAGTTTTCTTTTTTTTACAGTTCATCAGTCTAAACCCCAACCAAATCTACCCACATCAGATGTATGAAGGCACATTTCACATGAGAGGCTTTCTTCTCAGATATCCAGATTTTTTTTGATGTCCAAACATTCTACATTTAACTTTGCACTTTAATTATAGAAAAAGCTTTCTATTGATTTTTATTTTTTTTTTGGTGAATAAATGACTGTATTTACAGGGCTAAAAAGATTAATAGAATTAAGCCATTCTTGTTTTGAAGTAACTTGTTTAGTGCACATCACTAGCAAATACTCTTTAAAAGAAAATAAGAACAACCTTTGCTTTTCTTATATCAAATGAATGAGAAAGCATTCTTAGGATAAAATGTCACATGGGGGGAAAAAAAGGACCAAAAAATGTCATAAATTTGTAAATAACTAACATATTCAATCTTGCCAAACGAGCATCCTCACACTCCCCAAAGAATCTCAATAACTGGCAGTTTTATACATCAGGGGCAAGATGTATAATTCAAACTCTGTGTCGTGCAGACTTGCATCTCCAGCATATAGCTCAGATAGAGACCCATCATGTTCATCTCTAGATAATGCTTGTACAGGTAGCAATCTATAGCTCAAACCTTTCATTGTACACAACTCTAAAGCAGTTTTCAAAATCCCTTTACTAGGTTACTTCTGCAATTAAGGGCATAGCTAAGTGAACATTCATCTGTGAGTGACTTCAGAATGCATCCTAAAGTGAGTTTGATACCAGAAGATGCTGAACTGGTAGTTTCAGGGTTCAGTGCTGCAAAACGTGGAGTTCCTCCACTTCCTACTGACTGCAAGGATGTGATCTGCGCCACAAAGAAATACATAGCATTATGAAATGCTGTGAAATGGCAAATCCTTAAAAATGTTAGTACTTTCTGCATATGTGGAGTCATTGCAGCACTGAAAGCAAGTAGCACAAGAATTTCTTCATGTAATACTTGTGTAGTGCTTCAGTTATGCCTTGGAAGACCTAACTTTTCTAAATTTTGTGACATGTTTTATCCACCTGCTCAGGCCAGGAGCCATTTGATCACTTGAAAACAATAGGTGGCCATAAATGAGCAATACTTTCTGGAACTGAATGAGTTTTCTGTCTGAAAAGTATAATATGTAAATTTCTGTCCCCACACTATCCTTAAATATAGATAGTGTAGGGGTAAGGGAGGAAGATGAGGTTGGCTTAGTTTTGAAATGACTGCCAGTAAGTTGAGGAGGCGATTCATGCTCCTTGTGTGCACGTAGCCCATTACCTTGATGCTGGAGAGGGAGCAGTGAAGTTTCCAGTGTTATTCAGTCTTTGTTCTTCTTACACAAGTAGGGTACAAGAGTGAATTTGGCGATAGGGAAAAGCTTTATGTGTACCTTGCTCACAAAGAAAACAGATTGACATCAACTACATAGGTCAGCAAAGCAGCCTCTGTAGTATAATGATTTTTTACTATGAGTATAAATCTGTCTCCTACTGGAGGTATTGTCAAGCCTCATTTCCTCCTACCCCACTGAAATATCATGCCCCCTGGCTTTTCATTATAAGAATCGGTTTGCTTCGTTAGATTATTAATTTTGGAAGCCTAGGCTTCTTTTTCCTTTCTTGTGCTATAGAAATATATGGCATAAAAGAGTAGTTCATACTGTTGTTTAAGAGACTTGGGAGGCAGCCCCGAGGCAGGAGGTAACATAGTAATGAAGAACTTTATGTGAGAGAACTAAGGCTGAAAATACACTGTGATCAGAGACGGTATAAAGTGCTGCCAACTCAGGAGCTACAAAATGCTGCTTGAACTAGCAAACAAAAAAAGAATGCAGTATGCTTTGTGCAGGATGCCTGAGTTCAGCTACTAAAATATTCAGGACAATTAGTGAAATGTAAAGCTTTAGCTGGTACAATGTGTACCCTTACCTGCAACTGCAAAGTGTATTTGCTTAAAAAGCAAGTTTAATCTCAGATGACAGGCACAATACCTGTGACCAGTGTTCATTAGGAAATGGTACCTCGGGAGGAATTAGTTTCTGCAAGTCTTTGGTAATTGGAAGAAGGATGGGCAATATATTTTATAAGTAATGGTTTATCAGAGGGACTCGATGACTGTAACAGTTATTGCTCTCTACAGATATTTACATAAATACCCAGAGATTTGGTAGTGAGGATTTCAGATTGGATTCTAGAGCACTATGAAAATAGGGACTTCTTAAGATTTTGCATAGAAAGCGTGTTCCTGTATTCATTTTGATCAGCTGTCCTAGTCACAGATGTCTGTGCACATGTGCTTGGTTAGTTTTATGTTAAAACCCAGTTACTTAAGCACATATTCGAGCACCTTCATTGAGCACCCTCATTTGAAGCACCTTCACTGTACACTGAAATCTGTGCTTAAACTCTTTGGGCTTCACAGAGATCAAGGTCAGTAGGGATCCTGTGAATTTCACAAAGAATTTACTGATGGTTTTCTTATTAAGTAAAAGATGTAGTTACATGTATACGATGTGGTATGTTGTTATCTTGTTACTGTATGAAAACAAAGTTTGAGCTGCTATCAACTTTCCTGTTGTTTGCATAAAATTTTATTCCACACAGCTCTCTATGTACTATTATTATAGATACTTTGTAGAATTTCTGCTTTGTTCTTATAAGACAGCTGAAATATATACCTTTTTAGATACAATTTCAACACATGTTTTTTTCAGAATAAGAAAAGCCTATCCAGCTTTTGACTTGAAGACAAACACTGGCAAAATCTGGAGTGTTGCAAGAAGGTTCCCAGACCACATCCATGGTGAATCAAAATTCAGAATCAATGTTTGGACAGATTCTTCACCATATCCTCTGCTTCTTACGCAACGTGGTAAGTGAATGAGGTGTCCATATCTTTCCACAATTAAGTTCCATGGAGATGATAACAAAATGTATTTATTATCTGGAAAGATACTTGGAGAGAAAGCCTTATGTGAATCTTGAGTGCATACTTTGCCAAACAATTTTGCTATTTTTACTGTAAAATTAAAATCACATTAAATATCAAACTTTGCTAATGCGTAGATCTCTACGTTCTATAATCGCAGTTGGGGCCAATTCTGGCAGTCTCAACTGGAGCCAATTCTGATTTGGACCCAGAAAGAATTTAAGCTTTTACCTAATTTAAAGTGTAGGGATAATCCATGTATAGTTGTGGAGCTTTTCATGGCCTTGACTCTGTTTCTGAATCCAAGACTTAAGAGTCTGCAGTCACTAAGTCTCCTCTGCACTCAAGGTTACATACAAGTCAGGGGAAGTATATGTCAGTCATAAAATGAAAGGAGAAATTCCAACTGGGTGGAAAGAAATGGACAGTAATTAAGAATTGGAAGTTTTCTCACAGAGGTTATGGAGTCTTCATCCTTGGAAGTTTTAAGATCTTACAGGACAAAGCCCTGAACAACCTGGTCTGAATTCTCCTGTGCACCCTGGTTTTGTGGTGAACGGGAGAATCTTTAATTCTAGATCTGGTGTTTTTTAATTTTTAAGCCACATATGCAAAAATTAAATACATTAAGTCTTCCCACTCTGTTTCTGTGCTGCTTCATTAAGTGATAGTCTTTTTTTTTTTAATTTTAATGAATAATTTCTTCAGTAATTAAGTAAATTCTTCAGGAATTTTTTGGCTGTACAGGCTGAGTATTAGTTTGTTTGATAGGTTGAAAGCTGAAAATACAAAGCTCTACTGAATGTCAGCTAACATACATTAAAAAAAAAAAATAATCTTCATAAATGAGGTAGCCAAAACATGCATTTATTCATACAAGTTTGGTTGCTTGGTTTGGGACTATCTACATAGTTATTGGAAAGCCTAGAAAACAGTAGGTTGTATCATCTAGAGCCAATGTTTTGTGGATGCCGTGAAACAAAGGCCAGAGATAGAATCTTAATATAGAGTGGGCTGGAAGGGACCTTTAAAGGTCATCTAGTCCACCCCTCTGCAATAAACAAGGACATCTTCAACTAGATCAGGTTGCTCAGAGCCCCATTCAACCTGACCTTGAATATTTCCAGGGATGGGGCATCTGCTGTTCCAGTGTTTCATCACCCTCGGTATAAATTTCTCTTTTTTATGTTTAGTCTGAATCTACTCTTTTTTAGTTTAAAACCATTACCCCCTGTCCTATTGCAACAGGTCCTGCTAAAAAGTTTGCCCCTTTCTTTTCTGTAGGCCCCCTGTAAGTATTGAAAGGCTGCAACAAGATCTCCCTGGAACCTTCTCTTCTCCAGGCAGAACAACCCCAGCTCTCTCAGCCTGTTCTTGTAGGCTTCTCCAGCTCTCTGAGCATTTTTGTGGCCCTTCTCTGGACCCATTCCAACAGACCCCCGTGTCTTTCCTGTGCGGAGGGCTCCTCACACAAGCTCACTGTTTGAGCATGTCCGGATCCCTGTGGATGGCATCCCATTCCTCAGACATGTCAAATGCAACACTCAGCTTAGTGTCATCTGTAAACTTGCTGAGAGTTCATTGATCACACTGTCTATACCATTGATAAAGGTATTAAGCAGTACCGGTCCCAGTATGGGCTCCTGAGGAATGCCACCACTTGTTGTTAACCTCTATCTGGACACTGAGCCATTGACCATTACCCTCTGGATGCAACCATCCAACCAATTCTTCATCCACTTGAACAGTTCACCCACCAAACCCATATCTCTCCAATGTAGAGAGAAGGATCTTGTAGGGGACTGTGTCAAAGGCCTTACAGAAAGCCAGATAGATGCCATCTGTAGCTTTTCCCTAGCTCTTCCCTTGTCCAATGATGCAGTCACTCCATCTTGAAACAGTTGGACCAGAACATTTCCAGCACTTCTGTTGGCTAGGCAAGGGATCTATGCTGAAGTTCCCTGGAATGCAAAAGTCTTAACTACTGGCAAATGTTTCATTGTATAGCATCATTTACCCTACAGATTGTTCAATTTTCAGTCTGATTAACTTTATTTACAAAAATGCTTTAGAAGGTACAGCTAAAACTGAAGGGGATATAAGACACAGTCACTATCCTAAACTTGCTTACAGATTAAGTAAAGAATAATATATATTTAAAATGGGGGGAGGGAGTACACTTCTTTGTTCCATCTAATATAAAGAATTGTTCAGTCATGCAAAAACATTTGGCAGAGTAAGGAAAGGAAAATGGGTCTACTGTGTGCCAATGAACTAGCAAGTTTCAGATTTTTTTTCCAACAAGTGACCTGAAAAAAGCACATTACAATTTTAATTCAAGATTCTGTGCTGTTCTTGGTTTTTTTGTGTGTATAAATTTAGCAAACAGGAACTGCAGTTTACATTTTAAACCAGCTATGATGAGTTGCTTAAAACAACGACTTGTCAAAGGGCCAGATGTTTAAAACTAGTAAAACTGGTAGGAAAAGTTTAATTGAAGTGGCTTTCTGAGCAAATGAAAAAAGGCTTTGCAAAAAAAAAAAGAAAGTTTTCAGAAGAAACTTTTGAATCCAATGGCACATTTTTTTTCCCCTGGGGAAAATTGAACAAAAGCAAACAAACTAAGCTAGCTCTGTTAATCAATTCTGGTTTAGTTCAGTTTTGTTTTTGTCACAGCTCCCTCTGCTAGAAATGTTAGCTGTTTTTTTTCAGCATCACATTCCCATAAACTTCCTTGCAAAAACAGTTTTGTATTTCTTGGGTTGTTCCAGAATAATAGCAATTCTGAAACAGGTTTGCTGGAATGAACTGGCTGCTGTGGGCAACTGGGTAATTCAGAACACCATTAAATCCAATGAAACTGGTTGGTTAGGCTCAGTTTGAACCAGTTGTCTGAACCTGGACCAGTGTAAATGAGTCAACGCACAAAGCTGGGTTACAAGTTTAGTTTCTGGGGATTTGTATTTAACTGTAGGTAGTTTCCATTTTTACATCAAAAAGTTCACTCAAAGTTTCTAGTAAGAGCTCCTATGGCCTCTAATTTTGAAGCAATAAAGAAAAACCATGAATGAAAACCTGAAAGGAGAATCTACTTTGGCTTTTCTGTTTTCAGCTACAGACAATGAGATTGCCTGAAAGTTATTTTGCATTGTAAAACCATCTTGGTACATTACAGGAAGACTTTTCACTGAAGAGTCAGATCTTTTTTCTGCTAGAGGGAGGTATCTCAGACTTGCAGCATCAGTGCTGGTGCAGTGTGCTCTAAAGACTAAACCTATCAGACATGTCTGCAGTTTGGCTGCCAGGTTATGCAGCTATTCTTTTCCATTTTTTGATCAATTCTTTAAAAACGGTAGAGAGGAAGGGTATTGCCAGGATTGAAAAATGCCTTAAGAAACTGAAGTAGCACTGGAGAAAATTCTCAAAATGCTAGAATATTTCTGAACAGCAGATTGTACGAACTGACATGGACCACCTTAATATATATGCATTATATATAATAACATATGATGTGAAATATTTTTCTATAGTATTATAATATGATTGTGCATAATATAAATCATATCATACATTACATATCTAATATATGCATATAAAATGCATATGAGCCTTTCTTTACTTCTTCTTTACTTACTTCTGCGTATGGCTAGGAAGATGTGCACAGCTGAAACAATAGCAAGTAAAATTCTGGAGTCTTCTTGTGTCATGAGTGGCAACAGAGTCAAGTTTTGCATTAGGGGAAATGTACCAAGGTATAAATCAGGAAAATGAAAAAAAAAAAAAAAGTGCCATTTGTTTCTTCCTTGCCACTTGGGGAAGTTGCTTAGCTCTTCATTCCAGCTACTTAGCAAATTGACAATTTCCTCTAAATGGGCATAGATTCTGTCACTTGCTGTAGAACATTTGAAGCAAAATTAAAAAAGAAAAAAATCAGGTGTGGCTTGATCTTACTCCTCTTGATGGAGCTATTCTGCAGCAGAAGTTAGGAATTACAAGAAATTCTTATTTTCTTTGCTCAGGTATCTAGCCCAGAATTCTCTAGCAAGCTACTATTAATTTTTCTTGCTATCTTTATTTACAGCTGGCTGTATCACTCATGACTTAATTGTAGAGATCCTCCAATGCACAAATCAATACCCAGTCCAGGAGGAATGCCTTCTAAGTGTTTGCGGGTCTGATGAATTCTTACAAAAGTAAGTATCTCATTAAGAGGTGGTATTGAGTATGCAATGTGTAATATAAGCTGTGTATTTAATGTACTTTGCTTACGTGCCAAACAGAACTACAGGGAGAGTCAGAGTATTTTGTTCCAAACACTTAATGTATAGTTTCTAGAACTCCTGGAACACACGGTACTTATGTTTTACAGAAATGATGATGTGCTCTAGTGCAAGGATTCAGATCTGTGAATATATAAGCTCTGTGCAGCCTTGAATAATTTGTTTCACTCCATTGCCTTTCTGTTCTTTCTCATCCAGGATACAGCAGCAGGATGCTGCTACTTCCAGTAGCTCATAGGATTGTTATAAGCATGAGGGGGAATGCATATCCTCAAAAGGGAAAATCACCAAAGGGAAGAGAAAGAGTATTACATAGCTGCGTAGCAGGTGGGGTTTTTTCATATCCAGTTGCAACAGTAGTAGAGGAAATGAAGTCAGCATTATGATGCTGACTGCAAGTTGAAGGAAAACACATTATACATACAAGCAGGTCTTTCTGAATATATGTAGCCTGCAAGTAAGGAAGAGAACGCTCCGATTTGCATTCATTCAAGTAAACGTGGTGGTTGAAAGCACTGCTGGACTCAGCTGGTTGTTTATTGCCCTCTGGCAGTTTAAATTCAGCTGTGAGCATAAGTGAGCAGATTTAGTGTTGAAGCAGCTAAAGTGCAGGCTCTTGTCAGTGGTGCTTGTAGGGACGGTGACTTTCAGCAGAAGGGGAGAAGTTGGCAGTTCTCTGTGGTAACATTTTAAGCTGGCACTGCAGGAATCACAGCTCATCTGTTTGAGACGTAAAAAGTGTTAGATAAAATAGTATGTGTCTATAATTGAAAGGGGAATTTTTAGAAGCAGTCATATTTGTAGTGTAGTGTAAAGATTACTGGAACTGACTCAGAGCGAGTCAGCTTGATTAATGAAACTAATGTAGTTGTGAGAGCAAGTGTCACACTGGGTAAATTAGCTTTGTTCTATATCCAGCTTGGACACTTCTGCCCTTACCCAGGTGCACAGGTGAAATGTTCAGATGTATATGGTGAATTATGCTTTGCAACTAAAAATGGAGACTTCAGCATTTCTAAGCCCACTCTTCAAATCTTTATAAAGCAGGAGCTGGTACAGCAGAGCCCTGTGTTAAGCACTATAGCACTAGAACCACCCAGCAGAGAATCAGGTCATACATAGATCTGGCTTTATATAAGAAAGCCAGGGATTTTTTATTTTTATTTTCGAGACTCTTTTCTCATTTCAAACTAATTGCTAAAGAAAATGGAAATAATGAGTCATTGTATTGAGGGTGAGCTCAGTGCATCTCAGTAGAGTATACTGTATGTTCTAAACAGTTTTATTTTCACTGTTGAGAAGAATGCATCAATAGTGGACTGTTTAAATTCCTGCATTTGTAGAATCTCTGCACGTCTCATTAGCAGTGAAACAAGGTCAATAATGTTCTCAGCTTTTTTGCTTTGCTCCTCCACTGACATGCAGAAAGCACTGAGCTGCACTTCTGGCCCTAGCAGCTTGTAATTCTATACAGTGCTGTACTTTCAGCTCCCTGTCTTCTGCCTCCTCATCACAGTCCTGTATCTGGAATTTGAAACCCCAGACCATAATGATCCCTTGGGCAGCTTAACACAAGCTGCGGAGTTGCCTCAGGGTGAAATTTTTCCTATGTTTGGGCTATCTTTTAGTGCAAATTGGTTTCCTCATGACGTTGCTAACAGAGTGATTTGATGTACTTGTGCAGAGTTCTTCCCCAGAAGAGTATTTGGAAATTGCTCAAGGATGAATTCCAGTAGAAGTTCCCCAAGTTATGAGACAGCAAAGGGAATAAATACTGTGCTGCAATTATTGTAATCCAGAAAAATTTAAAGTGAAGCCAAAACAGTGACATGATGAATTGTTCTCAGACCAGAGTGGTTTAGTGAACCAGACAACTTTGTGAAGATCTGTCAAAAGCTTTCATCTACTATTATATAGGACTGTATTAATGAGCACTTCATCCTGCCTCCTGCAGAAGCACCTGAAAGACTTGATGATTTCTGGAATCCATTTAGCTTTGAATGAGGTGGGGAAAAAAAATACTTGTGTGCTAACGACAATTACAGTCAGCACGGCAAGATTTCATCATCCATTATTCCCTTCCTATGGAGATATCCTTGAGCTCACATCGTATCTGACTCACGAGTAGAATACCAGGTTTCAAACATCCAAATTAAAGAAAAAATAAATCAGAAGTCTGCATATAGGCTGGAGGTCAGAGCGTAAATAGTAGAGCCATCTGTGAAATTCTGATTTGGAATCTCATTTTGTTTACTGATCAGAAATCCTGGCTTTGCCTCAACCTGCAGGCTTTCTTTTTCTTCCTACACTTCCTTTTCTCTCAGGTTTTTCTTACAGCGCCTGTGGAAGCTGTCAGGATTCATTGCCACCTTGTGCCTGCCCCCTCTGTCATTGCAAGGTGTTCGTTAGTTACTTTCCCAGTTGATTTGCTGCAGTTCTTTTTTTAGATGTTCAATGTAAGTGCATCTGGAGGCAGAACCCTGTCTGAAAGACAGAGACTCCTTGAAAGAAGAGGAGTGAACCCCACATTTGTGTCATCAATTTTTACCACTGTTCACAGAAGTTTCTGCTTTTCATATATATATGCATAGGTGTTTCCTCTCTGGGTTTCCCACCTGTGGGTGTACTCTCCCCTCTGTTACACTTGTCCTGATCATGATCATCTTTTATTTCTTGGAGGGCCATCTGCTCTTTATAAAAATTCTTTGCTTTATCATCCCATCACCCAAACCTTCTTTATCTACCTTTGAATCTTGCTTTCACAGTTTCCCATCTTTCCTTAGATTTTTGAATGGATGCCCCTAAAAATTATTTTATGATGACCTTCATGAAAGAAGTTATATAAAAATAAATTGAGTTGTGGCTAAGCAGCTTGTGTCAAATAACTCCTAGCTCTCAATGCCAGCAACAAGCCAAAACCAATCCTCCTCATCAATCAATCAATCTGCCTTTTAGACATTTTTGTCTTTTTGCTTTACAGGCTACAAATACAGGTCATCCTGAAATGCCTAGTAAAACAAAGCACATGAGTGTATATAAGAATATGGGACATTCTTTCTTTCTTTTCTTTTCTTTTAAACTTTTTTAATATTAATTTTTTCATTGATCTGTCTGCTAGCAAGAGGTTGCAGTAACGCAGACCCAGCAAAGGAATGTAGTCTAAGAATATTTATAAGCTTTATTTCCAAATGTGCCTTTTTTATTGTTTGGTTGGTTTTTGCTTTTTTGGAAGGTGTTGGACTTTTTAAAGGTTATTTCATATGTATTTTTAATTCCATCCACTCTCTACCATACTGTAATTTACACTGTTACCTTACTGCTTTACAGTTTAGCCAACATATTGAGCAGGGGTATGGAATAGAAAATGCTTATCATTTCTGCTCACATCCTTGTCTGTGACCTTATTGATGACATTTTTTTGCCTTACTAATTCTATTCTCAGAGAATTGAGACCTAAATAAGAATTGGTTTTCACTCAAAGTGAAGTTTAAGCTATTAATTATACACTGGGCAGAGTTATATTCATGCAGATTGGGATCACAAGAAGCAAGCACCTTTTGGATGAATATGTTCTTTATAAAAAATAAACTTCATTTTCTCTTGTCACTGCAGATTAAGTTTCTCATTCAGAGAGGCTGTTCAGCTGAGTCCTTTTTCAAAAAAAAAAAAGTCTGATTGAACTCTATTAGGATTTGGCGCTTATAGCACATCAGAGAACCTTGCTGTGAGGAGGTAAAATCATCTAGTGGTGAGAGAGCGAGGCAGTGAGGGATTTTCCCTTTCTCTGCTTCTGATATATTGTGAGACTATGTGAGACCACAGGCAAGACATGTCACTTTGACCAGTTCATTAGCATGTCTCTTAAAGACTGCCTTTTACTTTATGTCTTTTGTCATGGTGTTCTCGTCAAAGCTCTATTCTCCATCTAACTCCAGCAAAAAATATGGGGAAAACTGTTGAGTTAATAATGTTGTAACGTTTTCATTTGTATTTCCTTTACAGAGCTCAGACCACTGTAAAAAAAATTACTAGTAATCATGTTATCTTCCAAAGGGAGCTACAGTACTTTTTTCTTAATAGTACATGTATTGTAATGGATCTGTATAGGGTATTACAGCCCAGGGTATGGCTAAAAGATAGTCCTTGGCAAGATACGCCTCAGTTTCTTGTAGTTCACTTTCCATCTAGACCAGGTTTCCACGTTATTATACTGAGGTGTTAATCCATTTTGTCTAGTGTCTTGTGTCACCATACCTGTCTAAGCTTTTCTCTTTGTATTTGTGCAAATAAGATGCACTCATGAGGTCAACTGTATCACCAGTGCTTCTGACTGTGGTGTATCAGGCAGGATTTGATCATGTATATAGTGTCTGCCTGACACAGCAGGGCTAACACAAGCCACTTGTATGTCCTGGGTTGAGAGACATAGGACTAATTTTTCTCCCATGCTGGGGAGAAATTGCACTTTTAGAAGATTCTAGTGTTTGAATTTGTGAAAATATTTACTTTATAGCCAGCCAGGCTCTATGGGATTCCAGGTTTTAGTGTTTTCCAGCCTTGCCAGGCGCAGGGACAAGGAGGAGCAAGGCCCGGGCATTTGACCCAGGGTGGCCAACAGGATTATTTCATACCATGAACATCACATTCCATATAAATTAGAAAAGTTTGCTATGTGGCTCTCTCTCCCTTGATGGTCGCGGGTCCAGACAACTCCTTGCCCTGGTCTGGAGCCCTGAGGCCTCCCCTTCCTCCTGAAGCCATTGCGCTGGCAGTGTCCGCCATTTGCTGTCCCTGCTGGGAGTGCACAGCTCCCTGCTGAGCGAATGGCCTGAGTATAATTCCTCTATATCTTATATCAGTATTGGGATTAGTACTGGTTCTTTAGTATTAGGGTTAATTATTTAGTCTATTAAATCTATTTATATTTCAACCCTTGTGTTTCTTTGTGTTCCTCAATTCCCCTTTCCTGGTGGGGAGGGGTCATCGGGTGATAGGATAATTGACTAAACGACAATAGATTGTTATGGGTTTTCTCAATTCATAACAATGTAGTTATAACAAAAACCAAGCTTCTGTTGGCGTAGCTTGTTTTGCCTGGAAGCATGATGACATGGAATAATTATACTTGCAAAAGACAGTTTTCATGCATCTGTGGTCCAAAGTTGTAACTACAGAGGAGGGTATAGCTATAGCAGTTTACACCAATCTGTATTGGTGTAGTTATGCCAAATTCTGTTATTGGCTTGGTTTAATGTTGCTATTGCAGTAGGAATCTGTCTACTGGAGAAACAGGGAAAAAGCGACTCAGGACTTACAGATGTGTTTCTTCATCATTTTCTTGTTACTACAGTTGTCCTAAGGTTGAAGATAAGACCAAATGTAAAGGAATAGTGGTGTAAAAGACCAAAAAAAAGGAATAGTGGTGGGGTAAAATGTAAAAAGAGGTGTGAGGCAGTTCTAAAGGATACAAGAACCATGGGAGAGTTCATCATTAGGACCACCAGGCAGACATGATTAGGTGAAACGAGGAGAGGGTGAAGTTTCTAGAAAGCCATGGGCGGGCACAACACAGGTGTGAGCTGAGGAGCAGCAGAAGGGAATCTATGCATTGGTACAGCCCCAGGAACCAGGAATTGGCTGCTTGGAGCAATTCAAATCCTTTGTAAAGGGATTTGAGAAGAGTTGAGGCATAACAGTGTTATCCTTTTCACCAGTACAGGTATTTCATTGTGATGGTGATAGCTTTTCTCACTTCTACATATGTACTTTATGCTCTTAAAATCAGGGAAATTTGCAAATACGCGGAAGTGCTATCAGAGAACCTTGCTTTAGGCATTTGTTATGTCAGATGGAAATGGGTTTGTCCTCTGTGACCTTTAATGTATTTGTTTAAAAAAAAAATTAAAATCCGATGTTGTACTTTCCATTAGAGGTCACAAAAGGTATGAGTATGTAATTTACTTAACTACAGTACAGTGTGGGTGCAGAACATTTAAAAGAGATATGAAATCCCTGTAATTGTGCTGAATGGCCATTATGTACAGTACATTTATTTAAGTTTAACCATTCATTTGTGCTGGGGACTTGTGCTGCCATGTGAGAGCCATGTGGGATATAAGTCTCTATCCTACGTCATGCTTTCCATGATTTACACAATGAGCAAGTGTTTTTTTGGAACTAAATCCAGTTTTATTCAGATATTCAATCAAAAACTATTTTTGGTAGAAAGAAAGACAGTTTACAGCTGAATTCTGAGTTTTTCACGGGACCTGAAAATCAGAAAAGAATCATTTTCATGCCCAGGATGTTCTGAGACAATTTACCATGCTGTAAATCTGTCTAAATATGGAATGTCCCTTTTGGTGCTTCTGTGCCTGGAGTGTTGAAAAAAAGCAACATGAATCTAATTGAAGATGTACTAGATTTTTAACTGATGATGCATATTAACTTGTTTTGGTGGTGAGTTTGCCTTTGCAAAGATCAGTGCTGTTTTTACTACCTGTTAATCCCAAAGGATTTTTTAAGATGTAACAAGATGTTTGCCTTAACTATGAAATAATTTTTACATTATTTCACCTGACTAAAACAAAAAGTGGAAGGGAAACACTGAAATTAACTTTGTTTCAAGTAATTTTAAGAGTGATAAACTAAGACTGTGTTATAACTTAGATGAAGTAGCCAAGAGTGATAAGCGGACCACCTGTCTTAGTGTATATGATTTTCAAACTTATATTTAAGATTTTCAAGTTGGGTACAAACACTACAAGTCATTCTGCAGTGGTGCATTCTTAACAAAGATACTTTGTATAAATTTCACTAGTTTGGGTTTGAAGAATATGAATGAATAATCTCAAGGTTTGGGACCACGTGCAGTTTGTTTAGGATATTCTTTCTCTGTGTCGTTGTTGTTTTGCTACAGAACTTAAAGGTCAAATATACAACTAAGCAGTTATTCTTAAATTATTTCACCAGAAAATATGCCAGAACCAAACCCCATCAGTTTTCATGGAAGTAATTGCCAAGTAAAAAGGTTTTATATTATTAAATCTGCTTTACTTAAAAATCTAGTTCTTTTAGGAGAACAAGAGAGGGATCAATGAAGGAAGTGGCAAGCAGAGATAACCATTCATTTGTGGTTTGTTTGGTTTTTTTTCCCCTCTAAACTGCAGTAATCATAATTTGGGCAGCCATGAAAGTCTTCGCAAGGCAACCACCTGCATTCAGCTTCGACTGCACAACACCAGTAATTTGAAGCAAAGTTTGTCTCGAACGGTATGTTGGTTTTTTCTTCCCCCTCCTCTTTCTTCCAGAGTCCCTGAAGAAATAAAATTCCACCAATCCTTTTATGTAGCAACCTGCAGTAATAATCAAAAAGAGATATTTTCTTTCCAGAGAATGCATCTATTATTGCTGAATTTCCATTGAAACATACTGCTCCTGGACTTGTATCTAGTGAGTTACTGTAGAGAACACACAACTGAAAAAGACCAAAGGTTACCTTTTTAGAAAAAAATAGTTTTGTCAGAATTTAATGCTATTTATTTCAGGTGGTCAGAGAATTCCTATTTTTTATCAGCCTTTCTATGTTTTGAAATATAACAAGGGCAAAACCACTCAAAGTACTGTGTTAAATGAATTAGATCTGAATTCTTGGCATTATCACTGAAAACCAGAGTAGACTGATAAATGCCAGAATCACAGTTGGTGCGTTTGTAAATGTGTGATGCATGCTTTTGTGTGTGTGTATGTGCTTGTATGTAGACATGTAAAAATGTTGTCTGTAAGGTCCTTACAGAAAAGGTTGTTCTATCTGAAATTCCTTTTCAGTTTATGTGAGTTTAAGCAACCTTGCAGTGGATTACTGAGCTTTAATGACACTGGCCTATGCTACTAAATATGAGCTTTATTCCCAGTGGACCACCTTGAATTACTTCCAACCAGTCCTCCAAAGTTTACAGTACAGTAGAAGCTTTGTTCTGGGCAGTGTTCACTGGCAGTGTGTTGACTCTGTTCACAGTCAGTACCAATTCCCTGCTTTGCATAAGTATGCTATCAGCCCAAGTGTGTCAATAAAGGGTCAGATGGCAGATTTCTAACAAAAAAGGGTAGGGGCTTTCTTTTAACTTCTGTTATGTGTCACCATGCAAACCATCAAGGTCAGTACAATGTGTTACCTGGAGCCTTCAAAAAGGACTGTAAAGAGGCCAAATACATGTATGTGTTTAAATTCTAACCAGTTTATAGAGAAAAGCAGAATATATTAGTGCTGGTATGTACAATCTTGGCTTAAATTATTGGCATTCAACACTGCAAATGTTAGTCACTTAATTATTTATTTTTTAAAAGCCATTGATTCTTCTTGGTGTAGCATCATCCAAAAGAATAAATTAGAAAATACAGAAGCTTTCATCACCTGGTCACTTCTTCAAAAATTATTCAAATCAATGAATTGCCAACTGCTTGCTCTCAGTCTAGAGGAAATAAGTTGATGTTTGATATACCTTCAGAAAGGGGTGAGGAAGTGTCCATCTCCTGTGTCCTTTCTCACCCTATCCCCATATCACAGCAGCCAAAGGAACATGTCCAGTGACCATTGTAATGAGTTTTGTCTTGGGAAAGGATCAGTGGTACCTTGTTATCATTTAACTACAAGTTGTTGAGATTGAGGTAGGAATCACCATGTGATTTCCGTTGTCTGCGTTAAACAGAGGTTAGATGGTCACTGTAGTTCTCTCTATAGCATTAGATCTGTGACAAGACATCCTGTTTTAGGAGATGGAAAACTTGATTTTTCCATGTAGTGCTGCCAAAGAAGGGCTTGAGAAGAGTGGAATGTTGGTGATTAGATATAATTATGGGCACACGGTAGTATGTGCAATGGTGGAAAAATTACTTAACTTTCTTTAGGCCAACATCTCTGTCTTTTAAATGTAATAATATGTCATTGATCCTTCTAGGGAGTTGCAGGTTTCCAACAATTTCTAGCCTGACACAAATTAGAAGTTTGATACAAATATGTTTTGTTACTTATATGTATATAGCATGTGGTGAAGGTTTTCAACACCTTGCAAATTTTTCTCCACACTTTGAAATCCCAAGAATGACAATGAATATGAAGAAAATCCTATAGTCTTCCTGTCAAGTGTTGGCCCAGTATATACATGGACTACAGTAATGCTCAGTAATGACTACTAAATTTGTTTTGATTATACATCTGTCCTATTCTGTATTTTAACCTAGGTGGTCTCTAAGAGACAAACTCCACAAGTTGTAGTGGGTCAGCAGTGTTAAATTCCTAATGGCTAGGTGTTGCTTAAGAAGAAACACTCAGTGGAACAGCATAGAAGTAGAAACCTTTATCCAGATACCGTTTCCAGGGAGCACTGTGTCTATCCCAGAGACCCATCTTTTTCAGATTTGTCCCCACATACTGATTATCTGGGGAAGACACGAATTTTTTTAGTGGAGAGGCAGCAAGGAACACTTACAGTTTCAAACAAGAGCCTCACTTGCTTCTAGAAAGGAATTTTTGGAATAAAGCAGACGGCAAGTGGTATTTCCTGAAAGTTCAAAACTATTTTTATTTTCCTATATGCCAGTGTTAATGGTGTCAGTATTTTACCAGGCATAATGAGGTAAGTGTTAACATCCTGAGCATAATCGCGGATGAGGAAAGTCAGTGGTCCATCACAATAAGAAGGTGGGTTTTTTTTTTCTCATTGCTTAAAATTTTGTGACGTTTTAGACAAATTGTGTGGTATCTCAAATAGAATGGAGCCTTTTCTTGTGTTTAAGTATCCCTTGAAATTGTGCTACTGTAAAATGCTTCATCTTCTATTAATATGTTCAAAGTCTCCTTCAAATGTGTGGCAGTTTGATGTATCTAAATGATGTTTGATACACTGCAAGGTATTGTGGAGGCCAGAAGCAGAGACCAAGCCTCTCTTGACATTTCACTTTTTTGGAAAAGATTACCATTACTAGGTAAAATGGTTGCAAACAAACAAAAACAGTCTTTCAGGCAGGTAACTAGCAAGCCTGGAAAACAAATTAGCAGTGTTCAAGCCATTAGAAAACATCTATTGTCTCAAAGATTCCGTGAAACTATAATTAATAACCTACAATAGAGTTTAATGAGCAAGGGTGACTTTTTCGGATATGTTCAAGTGAATTATTGATTGCTCCTCTATTGTAACTGGCATGGCCTTGAAAGCTTCAGGCCATGAAGTTATTTTAGGTTACTAATAATAGCAAAGAACATGAGCGGCTCTTCAAGCCCCAGACCCAGAGTATTCCTCCAGCTCCAGGGCATGCTTGTGGCAGAACACTCATATGGTCGTAAGATTTATTTGGAGGTCACAAATTTAGAGGCAGTTTGTGGAAAATAATTTTCCCTCCCTCAGAATTCGTATAAAAAGATGTGAAAATATTGTGCTTTTTGGAGGGGGGGGAAAAGAAAAAAGGCACAAACTTTGAGGCTTTTAAGTTTCTTCAGCTATCTCAGAGAGTTAGGCACATATGCAGCTGCTGTTTATTTTTGTGAGTTAATCTGCACTGAGTCGTGGGGAGAATTTGTCCTGTGATCTAGAGGATCCTTCCAAATTTTTAACTTTGGAATATGTTATTTTATAGAAATTTCCACTTAAGGTTGCAGTTTAACTAGTGTCACAGGAACATATTCATATCTTGACAGTTCTTCTATATAGTAATCACCCTGATGTATTCAGGTGCTAAATAATTCACATACACCCACCTTTTGCCCTAGTCCATCAGATCCCCTTAAGCTTCTGGGTTCCTATCAATCATAGGTACCTAATTTCATTCTAAGCTTTAGGGCTCCCTCCTGCAGAATTATTTCCAAATTCATCCCTCCCTGTCCTCTGGTTCTGTCAGTGTATGAGATCAAGGAGGAAGTTTGTCACTTATCAATCTTGTTCTCTTGCTCAAGCCTTGTGCCTGTGATTGCTCATTTCAGATGGGCTCTGCTATTTGTAAGGTCTCCAGAGGTGGCAGTGTGACAGCTAAGCATGCAGTGACATTATGAAAGCGCAGGATGGATTTTGCAGAACATATAAACTACTCATCTTTAGGGTAACATGACTTTAAAAGTAATTTTAAAAAGGGAGATGTGATCTGCTGAGAGTCAAGATGGATGTGGTTGACTATTACTCTGTCTAGAGGTAGCAAAATCAGATCATGATATTACAGCACGCCACTATAGAGTGCTTGGTGTTATTTCCTTCCTGGAATGCCTGCTTCTGATTATACTAGCACTACAAAATACTTTCAAGGCTTGAGATGTTATGCCACTCCTATAGCATGCATAGCAGCATGACGGCTATCAGAGGTCAGGTGCTCCAAGCCTCAGAGTATGGTATGGGCAGAAGATGTGAGCTGTGAGCAAAATCAGCAGTTATTAGGACAAAGCCATATGTAGCACAATTAGTGCTGCACTCACAAATTGTCATCCATAAGCTATTTTTTTATGTCTTGTAATCATTTTTGTAGGAGCAACTCAGTGGGGTACAGAGACAAATTCTGAAATCAGCTGAGAAAAGACCATCTACTTTCAAATGCTCCCCCCTAACCCCCAAATATTTATTCTGTCTTTTCCTCTATAAAAGCATTTAACATTCCATGTCAATACACTGAGATAAGGAAGACAGGTGTTTGTATAAGATCAAATGCCCAGACAACACGGAGCTTAGTGTTTGGGTCTAAGACACACACATTCAAGGCTTAATGCATGAGAACATTTTTCTTAACCTCCTCCCCCCCTTCCATTTCATTCATCTAATTCATCTTCTGCTTATTGCCACTATGTGATAAAAGAGATAGTAGTGCTCCAGATGGGACTTCTTTACAGAACATCTGTAATGTATCTAGCTCAGCAAGATCCTGCTCCACAAATGGTGCTATTGCTAAATCTCTATATAGCGATCTAAAGCAGAATTAGTGTGAATTAATTCACATGACAATTAACATATTTAAATTGAATCCAGCCATAGCAGAAACAGAAGTCGCTTAAGAATGTTAGCTTTAGATCTTTACTTCAATTAACCAGAAAAAATTGCTAGTGTGATCACGTTATTCTGAACGACCTTTCAATATTTGAATTAACTACCATTCAAAACATTAGGAGAGGGATTTTTAGCCAACCAAGTAAAAGACTGGGTTTTTTGTCTTTAGAAAATACAAATTTCTTTCAAATTCTGTTTGAGGAAGGGGGGTGGGGATAATCACAAATCATATTTCATCACCTTGGCTTATGCTATTCTCATTTTTTTTGAAATTTTGTTTATTGTATGAAATTGAAGACAGTAAGAGATGAAAAGAAGATTTGTTTTTCTTACTGAAATGTTTTGCTTAAAGTTAAACCATTTTGGTTTTCCTTCACAAAGAACTTGAAAGTTTCATTAGTGTAGTCCTGCCTAAAATGGAGTAACCGTTCAGATTCTTCTGCATATTTGGCCAGATATAATTTCTATCCTCTGTTTCCCCTTTGAGCAAATGAATATTTCAGATCAGTACACATGTAAATAAATAGGCTGTAGCCTATCCCAGACATCATTTGCATTTCTAGAGATGCTAAGAAAAGTAATGTCTGGCAACTCTCCCAGCCATAATGGAAACAGAAGCTCGTCACCACTAAACACCTATGTTTTGTGCTGCTCTCCTGCTTCTGTTTTCTTATTTAATTATTCTCTCTCATCCCCATGCCCCTCCCAGGGCTACACCTGTTCATAAGTATCATTCTCTTTGGAATTCTTGACCAATGAATTTGGGGTCATGTTTGTCACAAACCCTTCAGTAGTTTTTCTCTATGAATTATAGGGATATGGGCTTAACCAGGAGTCATAAAAATGGCAGAATTTTCAGGACATGGTGGTGCTTACAAGCTGGCAGTACATGCCTCACATGGGCTGAACTACCCCTGTGGCAAGAGAGGAGTCAAGTCATCAAAGGCAACAAATCCATGGGGCTGGAGAACGGACTATATCTGAATGGGAATGAGTTTTGTCAGCAGCATTTATTTATCAAATAAAGCAAAATCACAGAATCGTTTAGGCTGGAAGGGACCTCATGGGATCCCATTTAGTCCCATTCCCCTGGTCCAGCAGAGTCATCTGGAACAGGTTGCCCATTACCATGTCTAGGCAAGCTTTGAATATCTCATTAGATATTGAAACCTACTCCACAACCTTTCAGGACAACATCTGTGTGTTTGACAACCTTCACAAAATATGTTTTTCTTGTGTTAAGGTGGGGTTTCATGTGCTTTAATTTCTGTTCTTTTCCTCTTGTCCAGTCAGTGATCACTACTAAGAAGAGTCTGACTTCCTTGTCTTCATTATTTCCCTTTGGATATTTGCACACGTTGAGTGTATATGGCTATTGCAAAAGGGTGCCTTCAGCTGTCTGTAACACGAAAGCAGAGACAGAGTTTACTAAGGCCTGACTGTAGTCTTAATCTATATGTAGCTATAAGGAACACTACTGTGACAGTCTGGTTTGGCCTTCTATATAATACAACCCAGTGTAACATGAAGATTCACCAAATAAAATTTCAGAACGAAACATCCTGAACGCTCTGAAAGGAGAGCTCCTAAAAGAACACGCTGACTTTGGAGAACACCAAGCAAATCTCTCCAAGATGAATTCTTCCTGTCAGAATGTTATATCTCACTATATGCTTCTCTTCCGCAGCACCAGGATGACCAAAGACGGTTCAGTGTGAATCAGCTGTTAGAAGACACTTGTGCCTGGAGACTGACTCGGTAAGAGCACTGGTATTTAATGGTATTTCTGTTTTTAATTGTTCATAGTGATTCTTCTGTCCCCAAAGGACAATTCTGAGGCCTACTGGTGACAGCAATGATACCAAAGAGAAAGAATAGTCATTCAATGCTCTAGACGCTCATTTTCAGACCTTACCGGTTGCTTAAAAAAAAATCAATAATCATTTATAGATCTGGGGATTTTTTCCCCATTCTTTCCATTTCATGTCATTGAAGGTTTAGTAAGAGATTTCATGTTTCCCAAAGGTTCCCAGGATTGAAAAAGTCATAATTTTCATGTATGCATGTCTCTTAGAGAATTTTTAAAAGTAAATACTGTAAAAATGATAGATTTGCTCTTCATAATGCCTGTGTTTTCACTGTTAAGCAATGTTTTGTATTATTTTATTTTTTTAATGGAGACTAGCTACGACAAGTTTTTAACTTGGCACTCAAAGTGCATCTGACTCTAAAGCTAACCTACCGTGGACAAGCACTAAATAAGATAAATTCCTCATGCAACTTTCATTATGTTCCATTTCATGCACTTAGATAAAGAAGCTGTTAGCACTTTTTGTAATGTTTTTCATCAATGTATTATAAAGTACTTTGCCACAAATGGTAAATGCCACACCTGTCATTTAGCAGATGGAAGAAAACAGAAAGGTAGTGACTTGTTCGACATTAATATCTGGTGCTTTCTGAGGACTCATCTGATTTCCTAGGGACAGGGCCCAAATTCCTATTCCGGTCCTTGCTATAAAGAGATCAAACCAATCATACAATCCATACACACACTACTTATTGACTGGTTTATGGCTTGTGATATAAAGCATGTGGCCTTTTCCACTGCAAAAAGAGTCTTCAGAGGGAGATATGTGATAAGATGTTGAGCTGCAAATCAACTATGGTCCACAAAATTTCCTCTGATGCTGTAGGGCAATGAATAACTGATAGCATAGCAATAAATACTTTATTTCTTCAACTGCAAGTTCAGTAAATACTGAAAAAGTAAAAGCTTGAACTGTGTGTGATCACTATTTCCTGCTTGTCCTGTGGATTGTTGACAGGTAGGAGAAAACATTTTCCAGCAGTGATGACCCAGAAAGATCTGTGGTCAGACCGTGTGCTCTCAATTGCATTTCTAACTTACATGATGAAAAAAACGGGGTGAAAGGTAAAGTGACAAAAGTTTGCTGTCCATAATGTGCACAGGAGCTGCCTGTGATGATTTGCAGAAGGATTTTACAATGCTGAGTTGAGTGTGTGATAAAGTGGCAGATGAAATTTTGAGACGATAAATGTAGATGGAAGGAACTGGTCTTAAATTCACACATGAAATCATAGGCTCTGAGTTGACTTTTACCACCAGGAGTGAGTTCTTGGGGTTATAATAAATAGTTCTGAATGTCAGCCTGCTGCACAGCAGCTGCAAAAAAAAAAAAAAAAAATAGAACAAATGTTGGGAATTATTATGAGATAAATGAAAAAGTGAAAACCAGTATTATGCTGTAGTATCAGTGTAGGGTGTACATTTATCTTGAATATGGCCAACAGCTCTGCTTCTCCCATTTCAAATATGTTGTAATAGAACTTGAAAAAGTGAAGAGAAGGGCAGCAAGGGTGCTCAGAGGAATGAAGTGTCTTCCATATGAGAAACAAATATGTAACAATGTTCTTAATCCTGATGAAGAGACAATAGAAGATGGGTATTTTGTAGGTGACAAGTCTATGAAATTGAGGAGCATAGAGAATGTCTGAAGAAAAGGATCATTTACTGTATCTTCCAATGCAGGATAAAGGGAGCATGAAGTGAAAGTAGCAGATTCAAAACACACAGGCTGGCTTAGCCAGAAGTGTCTCCAGAAGGTTTCTGAATATATTCAAGGAGGGAAACTCCACAACCTCACTGGGAAACGTGTGCCAGTGCTCAGTCTCCTTCAGTCCCTCCTGTGTTTCAGTTTCAGGCAGTGTGCCCATTGCCTCTTGTCCTGGCACGTGTCACCACTGAAGAGAGCATGGCTTCATCATCTTTGTACCCTCCCTTCAGGCTCCCTCAGTATTTGTGGGTGCATCTCATCAAGGCCTGTGGACTTATGTGTGTCCAGTTTAAGTATTCTCTATCTCATCCACTTCCTAGTTGATTCCAGGGACTGCTCCCTGGAGGCTATGTCCATGAGGCAGTACCAGACTGGATTCCTTCCACATAAGCAGTCTTCCAGTGTTGTGCTTAAGGTTTGCTCCAAGATGTTCATTGCATACCTTGTTATGTTGGGCTTTTTGCACTGAACCCCACCTTTTTAATGAGTAAAACAACCTACGTGTCTTAGTAGTGCTTCAGAGTCATGGGGGGCCTGGAGTAGGTTCTCATTTGGTGCTACGCAGGGTGTTCAACTGGTTCTAACTGCATCTACTCCAGGTATTGTGAACACAAGCCTTCATGCATCCTTTAATTTATAGATTAAAAAGTCACTCCCTTGACCAAACTTCTTTAGCAGCATATTCTTTTTCCTCATTGGAGTCAACTAGTTTGACCTGAAAACTCTAGCACAATTATGTTCCAATCTAATCACACTTAGATTTGAAGCACCACAAAAATTTTAAGTGAGCCATACAGTGAAGAAGAGCCCTTATTCTTGTAAGCAGTACCACCCCAGTATTTTTTTGTGAGTAGGCCAGTCAGTAATATCATATCTGGTCTTAGCAGCTGTTTCTGACATAACGTGCAACTTTGTGCTTATTCTGCACTGGGATATATGTTTGCAACTTTATGAATCCTCAGTTCTATGTCTAGCTAGGGCTGTAACAGGGATAGAGTAGATGGAGGCAGTGGAATGGGCTCAACACAGCCTGTGCAAATCTACCTGGAACCTAGGAAGCCCTGCAGATTACTTCCCCATATTGCTGTTCCTTCACAGCTGTGAGTATTTAGATTAGCTAAATGAAAGAATGCTTAGGGTTGTCTGCCTGCGCTGTAGTTAATGTTTGTAGCGCACAGACATTTGTATTTTAGAGAATATACTGATGGAGATACTCAGTCTGCTTAGATCCAGGAGAGAAGGTGCCAGGAAACTGAAAAGTGAATTTTGTGAGTATATACTTGTTACTACAGCTATAGAATATACTACATACTAAGTTATATACTTGTCATCTTCCTTCCATATAGACCAGCTGGGATTGAAGGCTGACTCTCTTGTATTTTTCTTTTTTCTTTTCTTTTCAAAATTGTTGCACTGTATTGCTTTGATAAAAGCTCCAAAAATTTCCTCTTTGTCAAAGAAATACTGCATGTTCATGGCTTGGTTAGCATTGTCATATTTATACACAGTTACCAAAGATGTGCAAGTATGAAGTATGTCTGTGTGATAATATATGGGTATCATTAGTTATCTAGAAGCCAAAGATTCAGGAAAGCATTATTAAAGGTATTTTGATCATTTTTCTAAGTTGCTGGATTTGTTTCCTGTTGATTATATAAAATTATGGCGACTTTATAGAGAAAATTCTCTAGGGTAGAATAAACTGATGGAAAATATGCTAATTTTTTCAACCAGTATTATAACTTCTGAAATTATTCTGCAACCTGCGTTTAGGCCAAGCATGGTAATAAACGTTCTTACCTGTGTGCATCAAGGCAACAAGGCAAGCTCCTATGTCCAGAACTACTTTTGAGCTGGGTAATGCTATGAAAAAGATGTTATGCCTGGAGATTTGGTCAAAGCAGAGCAACAACTTGTATTAGGTGTGATTTAACAGGATTACAGGAGGAACTGCCAGACAGCTACTCAACACACAAACTGCCTGGGTAGATAAGGCTGGTGCAGATTGGAAATAAGAAGCTGTAAAGGCAAAACCATCTGTAGGAGGAGGTGAATAGTAGGCAGCTACAGGGAGATATGCTCTGGTATTAACACAGGGAAGGCCACCTAAAATTTCTCTATTCCCTGTGATGATTTCAGTGACTCTATTTCCTTCTCTTGCCATACAACAGATATAATGAGAGTCTAACCATGTACTGTAAAATCTGTACTTTGGATCATAGTTGCAAGTCTAATCTCTGATTACTCAGCCCAGCTAAGATACATAAGGACACGCACAATTTCTCTGCAAACAATAGCCCATTTGCTTTGAAGCAATCAAAATAATTTTGTGACTTTTAGCTACCAGACTGCAATGGCAGTGAAATTCCCTCTAAGCCTTCTGAGGAGAGTCAACCCTAATACAAAGTGTCAGTGGGAAATATTAGAAAAAAGGCGTAAAATATATTAAAAAAGGCAAGAATAAAGTGATAGAGTAAATCAAATAAACTCTGAAGAAAGAATATATATTAAAATTTCCACTTTTTCATAAAAGCAGCTGCAAACTCTAACTACTGTTGAAGACTATAAAAGCAATAAAGTGTCCATTTTCCTCATCAGTAGGCTAGGCAGAGTGTGGAAGTGGGAATTAAGGTGTCCTTACCTTTTCCTGAAGATTTTGCCCAACAGAGGAGGCTGTCAAAGAAAAAGAAAGGTGTACTCTGTGTGTAACAGCCTTAGCCATGGTCTCTTAGGCACCTTTTTTGTTTTCTTTCAACTGACAAATAAATGATGGCAAGAATTTGACTGTGCTTGAAACTCAGAAAATTACACAAACGCTTCTTAAAAGCAAAAGTCTGATTCTGGTTATCTGTTGGAGATAGCACTTGGAGCCTGTGGCTCTAAAATGATGAGGTTTAAAGCTGAAGTGTCAGTCCCATAATTCAGTTATAGAGAGGTATACTCCTGTTCATTACCCTAATTAATTTAGTGAGGCTTTTCCAAGGCACAGCAATCTGCTTCTACAAACTCTGTGGTAACTTCTGTAGCATGCCAAAGGGTGGTATGTGTCTGCCTATAGAAGTAAAACAAATTCACAGTTTAGATAATACTATAGAAAAGGTAGTTGCTGAAATAGTTTGAGTGTATGAACTTGAGAACTGTAAGCAAATAAAGTTGAATGAATAATGTAGCAGTGCCGTCCCTATTTATAATATTCAGTTTTATACTTGTGACTTAGTGTGGACTTTTGAAATTAAGAGCTTTTTCAGGCGTTTTGCCTGATTCTCTGCAGTTTTAGTCGGTTACCGGAGTTCTTTTACTTGGGAAACGTCGATCCTCCAGGTATAAGTAGAAGATTTTTACATCTTTGCTTTGAGGCAAATGGCTACGAAAACCCCATGGAAATCTAGGCTCAATTACAGGATGTCTACATAAGCACTTGCCCGTGTTATATACCAACATAAAAACACTGTCAATTAAACTATTCCCAAGTTACAGAATGTGGGAAAAAACCCCAAACCTGTTCTCTTTACTGAATTGTTATTAACTTATTGTTTTCTTTTTTTCTGATTTTCAGACGGAACCTTATCTCAGTTATTATGAAATATAGAAGTCAAGTGGAATATCTGTTGCAAAATGAGGTATTTGTTCTCAGTTTGTTATACCAGAAAAGCCTTAACTTCTACGTGAAAGGTATCTAATTACCAATCTGTCCCAAATGCAATTAAGGAAGGCTTTTAATTAAGGCTGTTCAACATGACTTTGAAAGAATATAAATTCTCTTAATAAAACTTGGCTTGAGTTTAGGAAGAAAGTGCTACAAATTTAAAATATCAAAGGAGACTATTTCGAAGTGGCAAGGAACCTGTAAATAGGATGATTTGGATTGACGGTATAATATTTGAAATTAGTAGAGGTATAATACACTATTTATATCTGCAGAATTTGTTCCTGATTTTGCAAACTACAAACCAAATATTTAGGATATATATTCAAGCATGCAATAGTTTTCAGGGTAGGTTTAGGCAGCAAAACTTGTAAGAGCTTTATTTCAAAGTATTGTGGGCTGCCAAGTGAATGTTATATGCTTGAAGGAGAAATCTCTTAGGAAAACCTTCTCTACTAACTAATGTTTTAAGGACAAATGAGTATTTGAGCAGTACCTTGGAAGAAACCAAATAGCTATTTGGTCTGAGTTTCAGGTGTCCTGCTGACTGACTTAATAAGGTTTGGGACTGGAAAGAAAATGGACGTTAGTAAAATCAAAGAATACTGATGTAACAGTGCATCCCTTCCAGAGTTATAAATCGTTATGCTGAAGTGTGGAATTCTTTGAAATCTATGTTAAACATAAAATTCTTACTTTGTTTCAGAAATGTCACCCATATTCAAGTGTGTATGCATACGCACACACATATATAAAAGCATAAGTATATATCAATAGACAAGTAAATAAATATATGTAGATAAAAATATTCTACATTTTTGTGTAAATCTTTAACTCTTCTGCAAAATGTATAGAAATTTAAAGCTGTTGAACTGTTCCTAGCTACAGAGTGAAGCTCTGGTTATGATACTGTGTAGGTATTCACAGTATTTTTCTTTGTAAGCAACTTCTCAAAGGGAACTATTTAGTGTATAAAATGGGATACAATCTTAACCATTTGGAAAATTGAGGTCCCCAAACTCAAATATGCATATATATTTAGTTGCTGAAGTAGACCCATCAGTGTAGTTACTCACATTCACTTGAAATTTTAGGGCCTAAAGTAAAAAGATTCCAAACTCAAAGAAAGCTATAATCTCAACATTAATGAGACATTACAATCCACCCTCTGCAATTGAGGCTCTGTTGATATTCCTCAGGCCTATAATTAAGAACTCTTAAATTTGTTTTTGCTAAAGATTTTTACCTTGAGTAAGCAACTACTTGAGATCATTAAATTTTTATAAAGGGAAGAAAAGACATTTTTCAAATATTTATGCTGTGCAACAAATATGCATGCGTTATTCTAGAGCTAAATTTCTCTGTAGTTCATTTTTTTTTTTAAACAAGGCCTTGTCTACACAGGGACACTCAACAAAGTTTGTATGAATTGCTTAAAAGAAGAGATTGCAAGTTAATGGCATAGGTCAGATCACCATGCAGATGTTTTCATTCAGAGGCATCAGAGTGTATGGAACTTTTTCAAATCTATAATTTAAACTAGTGTTATTGCTTTGCTTTAATAGGTGGCTTAAAAAGTTATGGACCTGTAATGTAATAAGTTGTAGTCATAAATATATAGTAAAGCAAAAAAATAAGAACCCTTTAGTTGTATCCTTGTTTACTTATTTTCTCTAACATCTGTTTAGACTCCTTTAAGAAGGTTTAAAATTAGGATTTTCATAACTGCCCCATATCCCAAGGTGATGTGGGAATAATTATGTTGATTTTCAAAGCCAGCACTCTCAGCACAGGGAGGGTTGTTACTCTTCTTCTGATTCACCACAAGCCACTCTCAGCACACTCTGAACTTTAAGCCACTGGGAGTTAATCACATATACTAAATTAAGTACACATACACCTGCTTAAGTTCTGTACTCAGCTGGAACCTTCTTAAGCATTCAGATTTAATCAGACAGATCTTGAGATTCTCACTTTTAAAAAAATCAATATTTTTGTCCAAATTTATCTGCCTAATTCCAAATTTATTTCTTTGAGGATGGCTGTTAAAAAGCCTTGGAATTACCAGTACTTCTGACTTTTGTGACGAGCCCACTAACATTGTTATTAGTAATGATCAATCAATGGAAAAATCATTCTATAATGGATAACGCCTCTACAAAAAGGGAAAGGAAAAAAAAAATAGTTTAGGATATTTGGCACAACTTGGGGCTGGGATTGGTGCTGTTGGATTTGAAATGTGAAGAATGTTCCCAGAGAGGATGCGCAGTCAGACATCTAGCTATTTTGATTGCTCTCGTAATCACTTGCATGCACTTCGTTTTTAAACCTATTCAGAAAGTACTATTAATGTAGAGAGAAAACTTTGTCAATTTTTAATACAGAGTGTAGAACTTCTGGAATAAAGTAGCCTTTTTTTTCATCATATGAATAATTTAAACACCCAAATATCCTTCAGAGGTTCAGCTGGCATTTAAATATGTAGAGGGAAAAAACACATATACAAGATGTTGACTATAATTCTTTTGGACTTTCAGAAAATGTAAAACTTCTGTAAGAAATGAATCTCTGTCTTTCCTTCTTTGGGATAAAAATCAATGTCATGTGTCTACATATGGGAAAGGAAAACCCTTTACTTGATAATACCCCAAAAGAGAAATAATGTAAAAAAGTAATCATTCATAGTATACAGTTTTACATAATTTTTTTCATATGTTTACTCTCCTTGATCTTCAATATGCTCCTTATAAGTAGCAACCTTATAAACCAAGTCTAAGGTATAGTAGCTTCTAGAAAATACTAAGTACTTTGCTAATTTATATCTAAACGGAATAGTGTATTATACACATATGGATAAATTCCTGAAGTTACCCAGCTCTCTTTGTAGAACAGGATATATATGTACATACAAAAATATATAAGCTGCTGGGTTTGGTTTTGTTGTTTTTATTTTTTTCTTTCCAACAATATAGCTGTTTCTTTATGCAAGGATTACTCTTGTGTATGTCTATTGCTTGTGTACCCTTAAGAAATTACCCTGCATGAATGGGTCTTTATAGACATAATATCACTTGTTCTAATAATCCATATCCACTTGTGAAGAAGAAAAATACTAAATTAAAATGTATTTAAATTAAATAATTATGATTACATTTCAGTTTTAATTACAGACTATATATAGTAATTAAAAATTGTATATAGATACGCATTCTTCAACAGCTGCATGGTAAACTGGCACGTATAATGCTTTAGTCTGTCAGTTGGTAAAAAAGTCGTGGAGTTTTTACATTTTTTTTACTTCTGGTGGCAATGTATGTATTCCTGCAAGAATTCAATTTAAGAATCTAAGTGATAGGTAAGATAGGTAAGAAATGCAATAAAAAGGAAATGTCTTCTTTGTAAACTGGTGGGAGGGTGAATCAAGTGCAGACCAAAGGAAGGTCTAAAGTTCTCAAGAGATCACAGTCAGCCATAACCTTTTTCTCCTTTTAGGATGAAAACGTCTTGGTGTCTTTAATACTGAAAAAAACCTCCCAACAACTTATATTTAAAAGAATTCTGAACACCGAATATTTGAGGATGTTTTATATAATTCATTCTTGCTTTAGTTATGCTCAAGACATGTTAAGTGGAATTAGTAACCTCAATATCTTTTTAAATTTATTTGTATTAATGACAAGTGGTAACATTCTCAGTACAGTCTGGGTATAGACCTTAAGCTTAAAAATAGAAAGTTCATCTTGGTACAATTTTTCTTTTTCAGGCATGAAATAGACAAGTTAGAGGAATGGTTTTATCAGTACATAGACATGCTGTAGCACACTGAAAGGAACTTTTGTCAGTACAAAAACATGGAGAATATTTATAGGAAAGCTTCTACTTGTTCAGAAGTATGTATTTTAAGGTTTAATGAAGTGATATAACTATGCAGGAAACCCATGAATTCTTATTTATTCATTTATTTTCCTTCCTTTGGGATCCAAATTATCTTTTCCTGATAATATTTCTGAGGTTATTCAACTAGAGATTTTTTTTTTGTACTGTAGTATTTAAGATCTGCATTTACTATCAATAAGATTTAATAGTTTGAACTATATCTGTATTTTGCAGAAAAGCTAGATACAGAAGTATTCAGTCTACAGGTGTCAGATTATGCAGCCTCCCACACAGTCACTATTTTTAGGAGGAACATGGCTGTCTGCCAGTGCTCGCAGAGATGGGTAGGAGACAATAGTGGGGATAATTTCACAGTATCATAAAAACCTCAGAAAGTTTGTGAATCATTTGGGTTCATGTTTCCTCAGAAGTTCCTTTACAGTGCTTCTACGCTCGTGAGGTTCAGACAAACCAATGTTTTGCCACAAAATCAGCCTGAGACACCAAATTTGTCACAGTTTCAACAAGGCACATTTTGTTGGAGGATAATTGGACTACAATAAAAATTGTGCTATTGGAAAGTATATAATTTCAATGTAGCCAGACTAATGCATGGTGTGTTTTAATTTTGCATGAGCAGATATGATTTTCTAGATATTCATTGGCATGAAATTTATGGTAAGGTGTTTCTGATAAATGGCATAGGTCTAATGTTTGCTTTTTTCCCTTTCTTTGCTATCAGCAGCATAAAGTTGATAATGTGATCGAAGTAGCTAAAACAATCTGTGGTGTCCTCTGTTCTGTGGAAACCAGAGACATAACTGATGCGGTGAAGAAACTCCGTGCAGTGCCATTGGTGAAAACTCAGGTAAAATATGCAAGTTGATGTTGTATTTTTCTCTTTAAAATGGGAGCTTGAATGGGTATCACTAATTTTCTGATTGATCAAGGCCATTCTACTTGAAGAAAATAGGTCTTACTGCCTATTTTCCCTCTGACAAGCAATGGCAATGTATGACAGAGGAGTAACAGAAGACTTGTCCTGTGTTTAACCGTAACTGATATGGTCCTCTGGTTGTTCTTTCTTATTCCCATCAAACATACAAATCTCTGCTTCGCCCAGCACCTTTTTACCAAATTGTGATTTCAAAGTATTTTCATATATTAGGCATACTTTTTTAAAAATAAAAGAACATTCATTCTGTAACTATCACTTAAATTATGAGTTTTTCAGGTAGAAATGTCTCAGCTACTTATGCAGAGAAGGCCCAGCATCATATAGCCCTGATTTGAGCTGGAATGCTCACGCTTAAAACAATGAAGTTGGTTTTCCAGGGGTTGTCATATAATTGTGAGCCGGGAATTCGGAGGGCAGTATCTGCTCTCAGTTTTGTCATCAGCTGCTTTGGCATGACCTTGGACAAGTCACTGTGACCTGCTTTACAGAAGTTCTGAGCACCCAAAAATTCTTTTGAAGTCAGCATCTTGGAAATACAGGTGCTCAGCAAATTTTGAAATCAAGCCATTAATCATTTGGATTTAGTCTGGTGTAGCCTTAAAACATGCTAATTCTTTCCCATCTTAATGCAAATCCCTCCTTGCACTTTTAAAAAAATTTTAGTAAGTTACTAAGGATTTTTCCCTTTCCTTGTATGCTCTCTGTCTTGTCATTCTTTCCCACAGCAAATGTTGTGTAGAAAACAATGCCAAAGTGAGCAAGATTCTTGTGTTCTCAGGTCATTACCTGCTTGAAAAGCTTTTATTCTTTCTCTTTATTGTTTCTTTTAGGCTGATGGCTTGTGATATGTGTAAGAACACATAGGACAGGAAACTAAACAATAGGATAACTAACATTAACTGAGTTAACTAGTGAGTGTCAATTAGAAACATGTCTAGGTACATATATGGAATTTATTTAATTATGCCTGATATGCAGTTTGAGGTCCCAAACATAAGACTAGGGAAAGCTAGCCTAATTCTTTTTATAACAATTCTTTGTCATAGGAATGATCTACGGGAAATTGATTGTATACTGTCATCCATACACACTTTTTGATAGCTTCAAAACCTCAAATGCTTATCATCAGGCAAGGGCACACTTCTTCCTGAGAGGTGAAAAGTCTCACCAGAGAGCAGAAAGTATTAGTTGAAGAAAGAAGCTCCAGTGATGCTCAGAAAACCTCTTTTCTTAACTCTCTGCATTCTTAGTCTCGTTTATTCCTCTTAGATGGTGTGGGGAGGTTGGAGGGAACAGCCTCCAACTTAGGTAAAGTAGAGGAACCCAAGCAAATAAACTCTTAAAACATCACTGTAGATCTCTGCAGGTCTGGGTTGTAAGTAAATCCCTGCACCATGTTTCTGGAACAGAGGACGCTGGAGATCATGGGGCAGACATTGCTGCATGGCCCTGGGCAGAACCAGCTGTGGCCTTCTGGACTTAACTACATGGGTGCTCTCTCTCTGAAGGTTGGAAAGTATGGTTAAGGTTTTTTCATTGTTTCTCAGAGCTGACAAGCTGATTCACTTAAGTGCCTTTTCTTACTTCCCTTCTCGGTCACGATGCACTGTAAATCTTGTTTCTGTAACATCCTAAAGCTTTGCATGTCCACTTCAGCATCAATCAGTAGAAGTCACAGTTGTGGGCAGATTCCAGCATAAGTGGGTCTGTGACAGCACACATTATATCTAGCATGTTGTTGATTTAATGGAAATAAGAATATCTCCATTTAAGAAAAACTCTTCCTGTATTAGAGGGCAAATATAGTAGAGAAAGAGACAAAGGAAGTTACAAGGGATTTACATGAGCTGCTTTTCAGTTGAACCCCGGGCTGTCCTGAGAGGTGTCGGGCAGATCAGCATCTTACCCTTGAGAAAAGTGTTTTGTCAACCCAGAATCTTTCTTAAGAGAGATAAAAAGCTTGATCCAGTAAAAAGACAGAGAGGATAGTAACAGAACTTGTTCTTTTTTGGGATGGAATCAGAACAAAAGAAATGTATTGGGAATAATTTGTTAAAAGATTTCTTTTGGAGTAAAAAGAGCTTTAGTGTATTTTCTCTTTGAGTGTTCAGGTCAGCTCTGTGAACCCCACGTGTAAAATGCTTCCTATGACTGGCTTATATATACTTGAGTATCCCTGAGTGCATTTTCAGCCCCATCCCCTCTGAATTCCATCAGAGAGATAGAAATAGTAGTCAAAGACCAAAATCACTTCCTGTTAGCGTGGCCTGACCTGAGCAATCAGAAAACCCCACATCATGCCATGAAGAATAAGATAATGGGATAAAAACCAGAATACAGGTCATCTTTCTCAAGTCTAAGGTTTCTGTTGATGTTCATGTTTGCTTCTGCTTCTCTTCTGAGTCAATCATGCGAATAGTTTTTATTTTAGAGATGAAGTGATTGTTACCAGGCAAATAATTCAATTATGAGCTGATATATCCTGATATATCCTATATGAGTTGATCACTCATTCTCCAGCACGTGTCCAATTTGCCACTCCACTGCATAGAGACCCTCCAGAATATACAGGTTCTGCTGAAACAACTTCTGTGTACTCCCTTGCACAAAGGGAGCAATACACTTCCCTTTTTCTGTTTTACCTCTTTAAATTGTAAGCCCTTCAGGGCAAGGAATGCCTCTTCTTATCTATAGTACAGTCTCCAGCACAGTAGAATGCTGGTCCTGCCTGTAATCTCCAGAGGCTAAAAATGATAAGTGGTGGTGATCATGATGATAATGATGGTGTTTGCTCATCTGTAATGAGCGAAATGATGCTGTTACTGAATACACCCTTCTGGATGTTACAAAGATGCTGTCCTGATTGAATATTTTATCACTAGTCTTAAAATATTTTTCTGTCTTAATAGTCACATAAGAAGCTGCTTTTCTCCGCATTTCTCTTGGAAAATGCCTACTAGATTGTTATTCATTTTTTAAAGTTTTAAAGTTATTGATTTTTTGTGCCCTTAACGTTTTCAGGCTCACTGTTTCTATTATATGCATCAGTGTAGTACCCCCAATGCTTTTTGTTAAGTAGAAGAGAGGCTTTTCCAGACAATCAGGTAATTTGCACCACAAGTAAAGTGAAAGTTTTGAGGCTGCCTGCCACATCTCAAGAGCTGCAGCATTACACATCAGGTAAGGGTGAAATGCCATTTAAAAAGTTCTAATTGCTTTTTCACCCTGGTTTCCTGATGCTGTAGTTTAGTGTATGGTGTGGTTTCGTGTGGAATACCTTTTAACCCATCCATTTGGCACGTTCCATGTGCACATAATGCCTCAGGTAAAACAACTACTACTCCTTTTAATGTAAATTACATTTACATTAAATGCCAGTATATGTTTATGTATACATATCTGTACATGTGTGCTTGCATACTTTAGAAAAAAATCTCAATGTGCTTCTATTTAATTCTGGTTTTATGGAAAAAAAAAAAAAACAAAAAACCAAACAACAAGAAAACCAAAAGAAACTTATTTCCAGACTTCTGTGTTTAATTAAATTGTACTTATTAGCTCCTTACTGCCTCTTTGCTGCCAGTACTGTGCATTCCTGTACCGTGGCTGGGAGATTATAAAACAACTGGCACCAGTGATAGTTTCTTCTTAACTGATTGAGTCTCTTTATAAATGTGATTCATTCAGTCTCTAACCAATTTAACCCTGGGATTTTCAAATCCGTTCAGGGGAAACTCTGGGCCTCCTGCACAATTCATGTTTTTCATCTTTTTTTGTCCTTTTTTTTTTTGTTTTTTCTTCCTTTTTTACAGCAGCTCACAAAAGTCCTAGGGGAGATCAAATCCTGCCAGAATGGGCACTAATCCACTATATATTAAATGGGCTACACTATGTTGAAATTATAAGCATTGTTCCAAAAGGTTGTTTACTTTCCAAAATTTGAGAGAATTGAACAAAGGTCTCTGTTCCCATTTGTCTCACTGCATTATAAAGATTGTGAAAACATTTTTCTCAGCCTGGAGGTTTCTTTCCTCCCCTCAAGTAAGCATTTGACTTCTTTTCATATTTACCAGACAA